>JARHVA010001259.1:2610000-2725000 GCA_037957365.1 Torreya grandis
ACATCTATGAAAATGTGAAAATATTCCTCACATATTCCCCCAATCTAATGATTTGTGTAATCCAAGTCATATGATCTAAGAAATATTATTTTAGAATCTATGAAACACCAATAATAATCCTATAAAATAATTACATACACCTTGTATATTCCCTAAATTATAATCCAAACCTATCATAATCTAAGTAAAACCTATAATAATTTTCTTAAAACTATATGTTTCTAAAGTAATATGTTCTTAAAATCTAGAATATCTGACAATAAAAGCTTATTATTTGAGATAATCCAGTGTGTATACCCCCCTTTTGATGTGAGGGATGTAACATATGAATTAATCATCTCAAAAGAAGGATTTATATGAACCATGATATATAAAAAAATATATTAGTATATTTAAATCATATACTAATATGTGGAGAATATGTCATCATAATAGGAATAAATCATCTGAGTATATATGAAACATGCATCTTGAGGCATATAAGTGTTATGTCAAGAAAATATATCAATGAGAAATATAATGAATATTTAACATAACAATGAGAATCCATAAATTGAGTAATTCTAAGGGAAAGGTGCATGATATGTATCATGGCTCTATAGATAAGAAAATCAGTGTGTGATATGGATCAAAAATAAATAATGTTAGTAAATAATACTATATTTATCTACACATAGAAAATATATTCACACATAGTGTCATGTCTATTATGCACATAATAAAACACACATAATAGCACACAATGTCATACAAGGAATAATCCAAACATAATGGACAATTAAATGACACACAAGGAAATAGACCCATGCTTGTATGTAAAATAAAATTTCACACAAAGAAATAGCCACACACAATGGATAATAAAATGTCACACAACATTAGATTCAAACATAAAATAGAGAAAGAGTCACATAATGAAATAGATGACCAAACATCTATTTAATATTATAAAAAAATAGATGAACACACATCTTATCATGTAACACATAAAGACATCAATAATGCATAAAAAATAAACACTAATATACACATTCAATATATGCCATCATCAAATATATAAAAATATAATATCTATTAAAATAACACTCTAAGTAGTATGAGTTAGAGAAAATCTTGTGTAACTAGTGTAATTCAGCTTAATAATTTTTCTGGAGATGGAACCGGCGGCAAGCGGTGGTGGAACCGGCGGCCCATCGACAGGCCCCAGGACAGAGGCAGAGGCACCTGGGGCGAGCTCTCATGGCCAAAACAAGTTTTACACCAGCGAGCGCTCCAGGCTCAGCAAAATCAATGGGTGTCTTCTGAGAAGCCAAGATCGACCTGTTTTGGTCATTCCCCAGGCAGCTGTTCAAGAGGATGTAGAATACCTGTCATCACACACACTCATTTGCAAATTTTTGGGTATCAGGATCCCTTTGGCAGCTCTAGAAGCCTGGATTCGCCGCTCCTGGGCCATTGAAGGAGACTTTGACATTATGTTGGCTGGAAATGGGTATTTTCTGGTAAGTTTTTCATCTGTATCTGATAGAAATTGTATTTTTGAAGGAGGCCCTTATTTCTATGAGAGGGTGGGCCTATTCCTTAAACCTTGGCATATCGGTTTTAATTCAGCTGATGAACTCCCAGCTTGTGTTCCAGTCTGGGTTCGTCTACCATGGCTTCCACTTGAATTCTGGTGGGAGGATATTCTCAGGCAGATTGGGGCTATGTTGGGTAAGCCAATGGCTATAGCACACCAGTCAATAGATAAGAAGATCATTTCGTATGCTCGTATTTGTGTTGACATAGACTTAAATAATCCGCTACCAGATTCCTTAGAAATTTGTATGGGTTCTCTGTCATGGATTCAATAGCTTGACTACGAATCCATTCCCTTCAGGTGCAGAGTTTGTCATGTATATGGCCACCTGCACCGGCAGTGTCCTCAAGCGGCCAAAGCTAATGAATTTGGCTCAGATTTTCAAATGTCAAAGGCAGCTGATGGTAGGAAGGAAAATGGTCATAGAACTTAGGCTGAAAACACTAAATCTCTTCTTGATAAACTAGGCAAAGGGAAAAATGTAAGTATCTCAGGGTTGGCGCAAGGGCCAGGAGACCATTTTCAAAGAGGGACGGACGGTTTCATACCTGCCAAAAAGAGAGCAAGAGGACGTGGACCAAGACGTGGGAATGCTGATAGACAAGTGGACCTGGGCTTTAATAGATTTGAGGCTCTTGACTGTATGGCTATAGAAGATGGCGTCCCAATGGAAGAGCAGGGGATAGAGATAGAGCAATTTGGTCAGTTTTTAGACTGTAACGCAGCCCCAAATTTACAGGATCAAGTGCCTCTTGGCTGTTCTCTGCAGCAGGAAAGAGGCATGGTTGAGGAACAGTGTGAGTTTCCTGTGAAGGAAGCTAGATGGGTGGATTTGGTTAAAGAAGGGGAGTTTGGGAAAAAAGAAAAAGGGTCCAGTAGTGCCCTTGGACTTATGCAAAAACAATTTAAGAAAGCAAACTCGGCTGCTCCTTCCAAAGCTGGAAGAAGAAAGGACCAAGATAGGCTGAAAATTACTGGTGACTTGCTGGTGGAAGCTGGGGTTGTCAAAACCTTGGATGAACATTTTACCCACCCCACCCAATGATTGTGTTATCATGGAATGTTAGGGGATTGCATAGCACCCCTAGAAGAAAAGCTATGAGTAACCTAGTTCGGGATAATTTTCTAGATATTTTTTGCATTCAGGAGACTAAATTATCGGTTGAAGCCTTTACTGATTGTATGTCAAATAGTTGGCCTAGAGGACAGTGGCAATGTATTGGAGCATGTGGTAGTGCTGGAGGTTTAGCTATAGGATGGGACCCAAGGAAAATTCTACCTACTCATTGGATGTCAAGCAATTCAGCTTTAACAATGATGGCTTCTTCTCTTGAGTCCGGGGAACAATGCTTGATCACCAATGTTTATGCACCTGTTGATATTGATGGACAATTGCAGCTATGGAAGCATATTCGTTACATCCGATCATGTCACCCATTCCTGCCTTGGATTGTGGCTGGTGATTTTAATGCGGTACTAAGTCTTAAGGAGAAGAGAGGAGGATTGATTAGGCTTGGTCCTTCTGTTGAATGTCTTCGCCATAATGTGGAATTGCTGCGCTTATCGGATGTTAGACCCTCAAATGGGCTGTTCACATGGAGCAACAGAAGAACAGGTAATGCTGCCATTTCTGAATGCCTGGATAGATTTTTAGTTTCCTGCTTTTGGCAATCTAGTGCTATTTCCATCAATTCTGAAATTTTGGACTGGAGGGGTTCTGATCACTGGCCTATCAAGCTGTCTATTGGCTATATTGATAGGCCCAAAAAGCCTCCTTTTAAATTTCAGATGATGTGGCTTAGAGACACTTCATTCCATGATCTCATGGCTCAGTGGTGGAGAATAGGGGGGCCTCCATATGGTACAACCATGTATGCCTTTCTAAAAAAGCTCCAGTTTGTGAAAAGAAAGTTGCAGGGCTGGAACAGGACTTGTTTTGGAAACTTGCAATGCAGGAAAAAGCAGGCTCAAGGACAGCTGGATGAAATAACTAGGCAAATAAGAGACTGTGGATTCTCGAAAGATCTTCGCTCTGAGGAAGCTAGAGCTGCCAATGCTTTAGCGGAATGGGAACTTCAGGAAGAAATTTACTAGAAGTAGAAAGCCCGCAATGACTAGCTTCAAGAGGGAGACAAAAACACAGCCTTTTTCCATAAGTCTGTGCAGGCTCGGTGCAATGGTAATTTTATCACCTCTCTTGTTACTCAGGATGGAACTGTCTTAACCTCTTCCCAAGCTATTAGTGGAGAAGCTGTCCGGTATTTCTCTGAGCTTTTTGCTAGTGATCTGGCGCCAGACGAAGGGGCAGAAAATACTGTTATATCATGCATTCCTAGATTAGTAAATGAGGAAATGAATGAATGCCTTTTGCGGCCAATTGCTTTGCTGGAAGTGGAAGAGATTGTCTTCAGCATGAAGAGAGGTAAAGCCCCTGGCCCTGATGGTTTCCCGGCTAAATTCTTTCAAGATTTTTGGGATATTATAAAAAAAGATCTAATGGAGGTGGTTCAGGAATCGTATTCAAGCAGAGCAATGCTTAGAGCCTTGAATGCTACGTTCCTGGCACTTATCCCAAAAAAGGAACAGGCTGTTAATTTGGAGATGTATAGGCCCATTGCACTTTGCAATGTTATTTACAAAATCATTTCAAAAATTATAGCACAGAGATTGAAAGGTCTCCTCCCGGGCCTTATTTCGGAAGAGCAAGGGGGCTTTGTTGCTGGAAGATAGATTTTGGATGGAGTGGTTATCGCTGCTGAAGCAATCCACTCTATGAGCACTTCTCAGGAGAAGGCTATGTTTATAAAGCTAGATCTTGCCAAAGCCTACGATAGAGTTAGCTGGAGATTTCTGAGCAAAATCCTCCTTGCTTTTGGTTTCAGTCAGGAGTGGATCAGCTGGGTTTTTAGTTATATTACAACGCCTTCCTTTTCGGTTCTTATAAATAGAGCTCATACGGAGCTCTTTGGTGCTTCGCGTGGCCTTCGACAAGGAGATCTGCTTTCACCATATTTGTTTATAATTATGGCCGAGGGGCTTGGGAGGCTCCTCAAATTTTGGGCCTCTCAGAATACCTTACAGGGATGGAATTGGGGAAATGGGATCACGACCTTGACTCATCTACAATTCGTAGATGACACCATTTTAGCAGGTAGAGCGCGGATTCGTGAAGCGGAGGCTTTCCGTCACATCCTTGATAATTACTTGGAGGCTTCGGGACAAAAGATCAATGAGCACAAGTCTTCTATTTTCTTCTTCAACACGCCAGATTCTATTCAGAGAAGAATAGCTGCCATTCTGAGATTCCAAATTCATACACTACTAGTTACCTACTTAGACATTCCCATTGTTGTGGGGAGGCAGCCCAGGCTTTTTTGGCAGAATGTATTGGATAAGCTAAGACGAAAGATCAGCCATTGGACCCATAGATGGCTGTCCACTGCAAGTCGTGTGATTCTTCTGCAATCTGTTATTCAGGCATTGCCTATTTACAGGTGCATGATTCAAACTGCCCCAGCCTACTTTCTCAAAGAGTATGATGGCCTTGCCAGGAGATTTTTATGGAGCGGGAATCTCCAAAACACCAAATGGAGCCTAATCAACTGGGAGACAGTGTGTAGACCAAAGTAGGGAGGAGGCCTGGGATTACGATCAGCTATTTTGGGCAGCCAGGCCTTGGCTGCGAAGTTATATTGGAGATGGTTCTCTAATCAACCGGCTCTCTGGGCCAAAATTTTGACTGCTAAGTACTTTCCTGATACTGCACCTCAAGACATTTCTAGATTTCCTCTTGAGGGCAGAGGCTCGATGGTTTGGAGTACCCTTAAGGCTGGTGCGTAGTTAGTGAAGCAGAATCTCTTCTGGGTGTGCAACAGTGGATCTGAAGCTTTGTTCTGGGAAGACTCTTGGGATGGTAAGCCTCCCCTGCTGGTCACACATCCTCACCTTTAGCCTTTTGCTGAAATCTTTCTCGAAGCGGGTTGGAACACCGTGTGGCATTATAAGGAGACTATCAGCATGGGATTGGCTATTGGATATAGATGGAAAAATTCTTCTGACTGGCCACCGGGAGGATCTACTGAGGATAGAAATGAGCTTCGCCATATCCTGGAGTTCAGAGGATGTAGTTCTGTTCAGGGGTGTGATGTCCTTGCCTGGGGAGGAGATGCGTCTGGACAATACTCTGTTTTGTCTGGATACACGCTCTTGGTTAAACAAATTTTCAATGTTGAGCAGGTTCTGTGGGGGAAAAAAGTTTGGAATCCGATTTCTTGGCCCAAATGCAATTTTTTTCTGTGGACCCTGACACATAACAAATGTCTCACTTGGGAAAATTTATGTAAACGTGGTTTTCAGGGGCCATCTATCTGTATTTTCTGTTATAGCAGTGAGGAGACAGGGGAACATCTATTTTTCCAATGTCCCTTTGCTAAATAGGTTTGGCACCTGTGGTGGTCTGCCTGGGGCGCTCCATGCCGCCATGTGCATTCGCTGTGCGAATTCTGGAACAAAATCGGGCCTAGTTCTGCTAGGAGTTCACTGCTGCAAAAGACATGGGAGGTTGGTCCTTCTTTTATCTTATGGAATTTGTGGTTAGAAAGAAACAGGAGAATATTCAGGGGTGAGCGGCTTGAGTGGAGACAGCTGTGGTCAAAAATCTTAAATTCTTTGCAGGAGACTTTGCACGCCAAGTGTCTGAATGGAGCTGATTTGGATGCTGAGGAGGGTAGTCAACTTCAACGGCTGGGCTTAATTTTAAATCCTGGCAATGAGTTAGCGCTGGCTGGTGGTGCGCAGCCAAGAAACAAACACAAGGCGCGGCCTGTTAATAGAGATGGGCACTGGCAGTGACCTGAGCCTGGGATGATCAAAGTTAACATGGATGGATCCTCCCGGGGTAACCCAGGTGAGGCTGGAATAGGAGGTGTTGCTCGGGATAGCTCCGGAAGAATCCAGTTTCTCTTTTTGATTTACAAAGGCTGTTATACTAACAATATTATGGAAGCCATGGCGGTTCTGGAAGCTTTGAAACTCTGTTGTCAATACGGATGCCACAATGTTATTTGCGAATCAGACTTGCAAGTTGTGGTTAATTTGCTGAACAATGATTTGGCAGGTAAAGTGGATTGGCATCTTAATCTCATTGTTCTTCAGATCAAAAAGTTAAGTATTTCGTTGAATTCCATTGCTTTCAAACATATTCCACGTGAATGGAATGGCGTTACTGACCGTCTTGCCAAATGGGCTTCGGAAAAGGGATCCATGTGGAGCGTTACTGATTTGGGAATGCTCCCAGCTAGTATGTATCAGGAGATGGTTCAACTGATGAACCAGGAAAATGATTTGTAATCTAGTTTTTCCGTTTCTTTTAATAAATTTTTACCCCTGTTAAGTTCGTAATTCAGCTTAATAAAATCAATGTAAATATTCATAGAAAGATAAAACCTATGTATAAAGGCAATATTATGCTAGTATAAATGTATCCCTAATATCAGAGGGTAACACCCAAGTATATGAATTTCCTGATTCTATATGTTAATGTAATATGAAAATTGTATGTCCTACATCTCACACATGTATATTGTGAAACACATGTGCATCGAAAAAACTAGATATAAAGTATACCATATATGATGAATCATAAATCATGTAAATAAGTAAAACATGTCATGCATCGATATGGGTTTTATATTATTTTAAAAATTTATTTTTTTAAATTTTTTTAGGATTTTTTTATTAAAATTTATATAATTATAATCAATGATCCCATCAATGGGATACTAACATATAGATCCTATGTCAAATAAGGATAATTTTACTCTTTTTGATTAAGTATTAACATGTGTATATGTGTCATAATATAAAAATAATATGTGTTATGAAATATCCATCATGATCATCATAAACCATATTATCCTATGTATGATGTGTAGTTCTATGAATCATACTACTATTTTGGATCTAATGCATGATATGATAATGTGCCTAAATTCTATGTGGAATAAATGAATGAGTTTGTAACAATAATTTAGAACATTTTGGAGTAGATAATGGTGTCTCTGAGTCTTGAATAAAGCTATGATGTAATGGACATTAAAGTGTTGGTCATCTTGGAAAATCAACTATTTTCCTCTAAGTCATATGAGTAGAATGAACCCTAATAGGGTTTTAAATTGATTGTAGTGGTGGTCAGGGTGGAGGGGAGAATAATATTTTGTTGAAGAGGATATTTTACTGGAAAAATGTTACACATTAACCTTGTGCACTTGACCTATCGAGGTCTAGCCAAGATGGCTAAAGAGAAATGATATAATGGCTACACTATTGATCTAGTTGATTCAATTGAGGTGGCTAAATAGGTTAAGTTAGAAGGTTTGGCTAATTTGGTAAATATAATTACACAAGGTTTTGGGAAAATGGTGGTAATGAATGGTCATTTTTATACTAAAATCACTCAGTTGTGTCAAATTTCTCATTGAGGGTAGAGAGCTTTGGTGTAATAATATCCCAATATTATCCTAAATTAAAAAATATTTAGGTAACATAATTTAGACCCCATATTGGGTTCTTAGAATGGGTTAAAGTGAGGCTATCTTACTCTAGTTATTTTATTTGATCTATCAAATTATTATTTACCAAATAATCTCATCCATGAAGTAAATGATATTATATGAGACTAGTCCTGAGGATGAAAGGAGAGGTAAAATTTGGAGGTTTAAGGCTTGGTAGGTTGAGAGGTGAATATATCTATCTATTTTTGTGTTGGATAACCTTTTTTTCTCATATATTAGTTGAATAATAATGATGTTGGAAAATTATGTGGATTGAAATACTTTTAGCCTAAGATCATAATCTATGTCACTATAGGTATCATGTGGTAGAACATGGGGTGGTATTCGATGAAACATTACTAATTTGTGTCAATGCACTTTTTTAGGAGGTGTCATGTAAGGGAAATTAATTTTTTTGTTTCAAAGTTTTTAAATGTTGTTTTTTTACATTATTTTTGATTATAAGAGTAGCATGGATGATTTTTATTTTTTTCTAAAGATATGTAATTCTTTATTTTAGAATATAAATGATTGAATGTTTGGTTTGTTGTTTGTTTATTTAGAAAGTGAGTTTTTGAAATGACATAATAAACTATTATACTTATAAAAACATGTATGATAAAATTAAATAAATAAATATATTTTTAGTTCTTTTTTTAGAATAATATGTACAAATTCTAATGAAATAAAAATTAAAATTAAACTATGTATGTGTTATGTTTTCTAAATTTTTATGTTTTTCTAAAGTGCATAAATTTAATTATGCTTCTTGAAAATAAAAGTTTTTGATTTATATTTTCATATGAATGTGACTAATATGAATAAAAAATATCAATTTAAAATTTACAAATGAAAATCAAACCTACAGTTTTAATTTTTGTGCATGGAATAAGAATATAAATTTTGAAAAATCAAAACTAGATGCACATTTTTTATTTTAGGATTTTTGATTGGATGCAACTACTCATAGTATGCAAATAAAAAAAATGTGATTTTGTTTATAATAATGATTTGATAAATTTCATAAAATTGTAAGAGGGAAAAAATATTCTATAGGTGTAATTATTTTCTTTTAATTTTCTAAGTTTTTTGTGAAAGTGGGTGTGAAGACCATTGTTTTTTTTTGTATGTGTATGTATTATAGAAGCTAAAATGAAGAGATTTGTTTTTATAAATTAAAAATGTTTTTTCTTATCTAAAATTAAAACTAACATGCAAGACTACATGATTTGATATTTTATATATGCAAGTTCTAAAAATATTGAATTATTTGTAATACAACATGATATGAAAATGGTCTCTTTTGGTATTTTTAATATTTTTTATAATATAAAAACTAAAATAATTAAAATAAATAATATAATATAAAAAATAAATAAATAAAAAAGAAATAAAATTAAGTCCCATAACCTAACCAAAGTAGATGATAAAATAGAAATAATAATTTGATTCAAGACTGAAGTTAATTAATCCTTAGGTTGTTATCTCCTTTTTTTCTCAATAGTAACCCAAGAATTCCTCATCAAGAGGAAAAAAAGAGGTAATAAAAACACAATCAAAAATATAAGAGAAGAGGCATATAGATTATGGTTGGATCTATAAAATAGTAGTGTTTTGATACAAGTTTATGAGTCTCTTCCACCAATATGGATGACTAGATGGTTGTTATGGGATTTAGGTTGATTTTTGAAAGAAGCTAAAAAATTAGCCTATACCTCTCTCAAAATATATATACTTGATTCTTAATGAAAATTTTCAATCTAAAATACATGTTAAAATGAGATATTTGTGAGAAGAGAAGAGAAAATGTTACATGTTCATGTTAATTAAGAGCTTGATGGTATCTTCTTGGAGTTAACTTAGATGAGCTTTGAATTGTTTTTTGTAGGAGTTCAATAAGTTATAAATTTTTAATTTCTATTATTGAATAATTAACTATGTTTTCTATGTCTTAATTTGATCTGAAACTCACATTTGGTAAAAAAATGGTTTAGGTCTTATCCTTCATTGGAATAATGATTTCTTTTTAGGGACAACCCTTTAATTTTTGTTTTTTGAAGTTAATAAGCCCATTTAAAGATAATATCATTATAGTCTTATGCTATGTTTACTATTTTCAAATTATATATATATTTTTTGTAATTCTTAAGGCCTCTAACATTTTATAATGAGTTAAAAATGGTGATTTTGATATTTGTGTGATCCATGTTGGTATAATCATTCACAACATTGATTTGTGCTTTAATTTATCTATCAGCTACCTTAACAATTCAACTTCTCAGGCCATGGATCTATGAATAATTCTATTACTTGATAGTTTGTAACCTATTTGCTTAGAGGAGTACCAACCAAGGAGGCACATTTAGATCTATCAACATTCTACCCACATGAGCTTTCATTTTTACCATGTTTAAATTTATCATTGATCATCACCTTTCTTCCTTTAAAGCACCCAAATAATATTCATTAGCACCATTGTACATCCTTGAGATCCTATCAATGTTGTTGTTGGCATGGTCACACACTCTACTGATTATGAGCATAACTACTACTATCTTAATGCATTTATGCTAGGCATGCCAAAATTAGTGAAGTTAAATAATTAGGAATCCTAAAATCCTTTGTGTCAATGTAATTATGTTTGTTTGACATTCCCATTATAATAAATCTATTTTCACTCATTTAAGTTTGGTAAAACCAACATAAATAATATATGTCAATGTAAAATACATTTTTAATAGCTCAAAAGGCATTTTTGGTTATTTTGAAAATAGTTTATGAATTTCAAAAGTTGTTTTGTTATGTTAATTTCGTTATAGTGTCTAATCTTTAGTTTTGATTTGTCAAAATATGATAATTATTTTATAATATTTCCTTTTTAGTGTATATGATGTTATTATTTAATTATTTAGTTTAATTTTTTTATAAACCATATTTTGTCATATTAAAGTAGTATATAGTTGTGTAGTCAAAATGTCCACATTTCATGCTAGTTTTGTTATTTAGTTTTTAAGTTTTTGTTTTATAGTTATGTGTCAAAAAATTTAAGTTTAATTTTAATGTGTTTAATGTTTTGAGTTCAACAAAAAAGGTCATTGTATGTTAAAATATTCAAATTCCAAAATATACCTCTTTTTAGAGGGAGCATTATCAAGATAACCTAACATATTTGATAAAATGTGTCAATCTTATGGAGGGGGATTGTTATTAAAAATGACATGAAAATGAGCTTCATGATCAAATTAATTTAGTGAGAAGCAATCACATTTAAGGTTAGAGGAAATAGAGGTGGGAGGTCCCACTAGTGATCTCAAGTAAGACATTAAGTATGGGGTTTCAAAATTCATAGTGAATCAACATCTACACTAAATCAACTAATTATAAGGATGATTCCTAATGGTAGTGGTAATCATTTATGTTGTTTATGATCTAGTGGAAATGAATAATAGTAGAGGTAACACATGAATACAATGAGGTCTAAATCCTCAAATATTTAATTTTTAAGTTTATTTTATGTATCTCATTATTTTAGTGAGAATCCTCACTCATTAACTATGAATAAATGTATGTAGGTGTAGCAGTTCCTATTTCCCTAGGTGGTGTACTCAATTATGAACTAATGTGTTTGTCTCTATGGAATAGAGGATCAAAAAATGTGTGGGTCCCTTTTTAGTTTCATACTTCCCACCACTGGACTAGGTTTATATGTTATTATCCATGCATGATTGATGAGAGGTCAATGGGTTCTCTCTCTACCTTCATTTTTTCCTATATCCACATGTTCCAATATTCATACTAGGGGGGGTGGATGTTGGACAATTAACTGGGACATATATTATGTGTGATGTAATTTAGTTAGTATATTATATTTTTTTACATGATTTGTTAAAAAAATTCATATAAATAAGTTAGAGAGAGAGAGTGTGTGTGTTTATATGGATTATTAGGTGGTTCTTGATGAGTTTTAACTCCTTTATTATATGAGCTAAATAAAATATCAGTTTTTAATCTTTATTATTAAATAATTAATCATGTTTTTATGTGTTAATTTGATCCAAAAATCACATAGTGGAACACTAAAAAATAAAATGAATATTAGATAACTTACCTCACTTGCTTATGCAGTTCATCAAATCTAGTTGAGACACCCTTGTGGCCTATAGGAAAAAGGTGAGAGTCAAGTGAAATGTTACAAAGAAAGCATAAAATGTGATAATTAATTAGGAAATTAAAAATAATTACTTACTATATTCTTGGGGATGAAGATACTAACTAAATCATCCCATCAGGGGACTGAGCTCGGTGTCATGTGAAGAGGTGACAAAATTTAAGTCTAAAATGAGAAAATAACATGTTTTTAAAAAATAACTATATAAAATAAGAAAATATGATTTCTAGTATTTAGGCATATGATTTTAGTTTAAGCCTAAAAAAATCACAAATTTGTTGAAATATGTAAAAAAAAACATAGATTTTAATAAATATTTAGCTAAAAATAAACTTTTTGAAATAAAATAATAAACTATAAATTGATGTTTTTTTATTAATTTTGAAATCATTTTGCATTTTTATCTAATTGAATTTGATCTCTATATTTCCTATGATTAATTTATGTGAGAATATAATCAAATTTTAGAGGTAAGGAGAGGATTATAGAAGTATTAATGGAAAAAGGTAAGGTGTAGGATTGGGTTAGTTTTTTTTACTTTTATGTTGAAAACATAGGTTTAGGATTTTGTTTCAAAAACAACCTAGGTGTAGTGAAATATAAAATTTCATGCATCAATGCATTTTTGGTAGTGTATATGTTAATAAAATATCAAAATTTTGATTTTTTTTAGAATTATGTGTGTTTTTATGATTTTCTAAGTTTTAGGGAAAAGACGGGAAAACTCATTGGTCACATGGAAAAACTAATGATATTTAGAAACTAGAGGTTATGATTTCAAATTGATGACTGCATAACTACCAAAAAATTTATAAAATCACTAGTCTACTAGACTGGTGGTTGAATTTGTTTGTAATAATTATATAACTATTGAAATAATTACATAGCCATTAGTCTAAAAATTCCATTTATTCCACAATCATCATGGTGGTTCGGTAACCACAACTAATAATAGAAGTGATTTAAATATGGAAATTGATGGAGAGATTTTGAAGATATTTACACTAGCCCATATTTTAATTTTATGATTATAGGGGGCATACATATGCTATATTAAGGATAAGGAGGAGTGGTTCCCTAAGGTGATCATGTTTAGACAATAGGGAAATTTTTATTATTGACATGGAAGGTATTTGGATGGTTTCATAGGTGGGGATAGTTACCATAGTTTGTAGAGTATTATAAAACTTCATATATTAGGACACCTAAAAAAACAATTTTTTGATCCCATAGGTCCTAAGGGAGTGGCCCACTACTTTTTTTAATGTATGCAAAATTTTGGGGTTACCAATTACTGGGAAAATAATTACACTTAGAGAGGCTACAAATAGAGTAGAGGCCCAATCATGGGTAGATTACTTTAGAGACACATATGCACCTGATGTGGGTGTAAATTAGGGTGTGAGACTAGAAGGGATTGAGAGGGTGGTGCTCCCAAACATCTACAATGTCATCATTAAGATCTTTTCCTCATGTTTGTTAGGGAAAAAGGGGATGGACCATTTATTTTATACATGGTATTCAATTAGAAGGAACATAAATGATCACAGCCATAGGTTTTCTTGTGTACAAGATGTGATTTTATGTAGCTATAGATATTTTAAACATATATATAGATAAATATTAATTTATAATATCCACCTAAACCTCATTATGTGTTGGGTATATGGTCATAGGATTCCCTATCAAAGGGATGTTATAATTAGAGACATAAGAAGCATCATGATTTATATATGGATAAGCCTGACACCACTTTGGGATGCCATGTGTGACATTAGAACTGATAGGGGAGACACAATTGGCCTACCATGTGTGGGTATAGTAGGTTAGTGGGGGGATGAGTCAATCACTATAAAGGCTAATGAGATCACATGTTAGGTGTGTAAAAATTGGGGAAAACCCACATCATATCTAGTGAATCAAATGCCATAGTAATTTGGACTATAATATGTAGAAAATATTCCCATACCCAAGGTTTTTTATAGGGTAGAAAGAGGTTATAGATGGACAAATTTGGAGACTAGGCTACCATCCATTGACAATAAGTACCTTTTTTTACCACCATTCCCCATTTATATTTTTGAATTGGGCCTCCTAACCCTAAGTTATTTGTTAAATTTGGTTTTCATTTCACTTGGACCTTAGATTTATATTTTGATTTAGTGTTCTCTTTATAATATTTGAAATATGGGTTAAAATTAATGTCTAATAAGTAAATTAATGTTGAGTGTTTACAAAAGTGGTTTTGTCAGATCCCCTAATTTAATTGACAAAATTTTTTAGCTCATTTAAACTACGAGTCACATTATTTTGGGACTTAAGATTATGTGACAAGATTTTAAAAATGAGCTTACTATTTCTTTTCACATCTTTTCAACATTGAGATTTTATTTTACTTGACTTGGATATTATTTATTTGGATACAAAGTATTTTTATTCATTGTGCATGCTACTTTTCACTACTTTGAGACTCCACATTCCTTTTGGAATATTTAACTCCTTCACACTACAAATATAAGTGATTTCACTATGGAAAATGAGGAGATATTTTGAAGAGATTTTCACTAACCCATATTTTAGTTTTTTGATTATAGGGGGCATACATATGCTAGAGAAAGGATAAGGAGGAGTGGTTCCCTAAGGTGATCATGTGTACACAATAAATATAATTTTTATTATTGACATGGAAGGTATTTGGATGGTTTCATATGTGGGGATAGTTACACTAGTTAGTAGAGTATTATGAGACTTATTCACATATTAGGACACCTAAAAAACAATTTTTAGATCCCATAGGTCCTAGGGGAGTGGCCCATTACTTTGGTCAATGTATGAAAATTTTGGGTTTGCCAATTACTGGGAGGATAATTACACTTAGAGAGGCTAAAAACATAATAGAGGCCCAATCATGGGTAGATTAATTTAAAGACACATATGTAGCTAATGTGGGTGTAAATTAGGGTGTGAGGCTAAAAGGGATTGAGAGGGTGGTGATCCCAAACCTCTATAATGTCATAAATAAGATCTTTTCCTCATAGTTGTTAGGGAAAAAATAGATGGGTCATTTATTTTATAAATGGACTTTGATTTTGAGGATCATAAAGGAGCATATCCATAGCTTTGATTGTGCACAAGATGTGGTTTTATGTATTTTTAACACATATATAGATAAATATTTATTTATAATAGCCATTATACCTCATCATGTGTTTGTTATATGGGCATAGGATTCCCTATCAAAAGGATGTTACAATCAGAGACATAGGAGGCATCATGATTTATATATGGATAAGCATGGCACAATTTTGGGATGCATTGTGTGACATTAGAACTGATAGGGGATACACAATTAGCCTACCATATATGGGTATTGTAGGTTAGTGGGTGGATGAGTCCATGACCCTAAAGTCTTATGAGAGTAGACATTAGGTGTCTAAAAATTATGGAAAACCCACATCATATCTAGTGGATCAAATTCCATAGTAATTTGGACTATAGTATGTATAAAATATTCCCATACCCAAATTTTTTTATCAGGTAGAAAGAGGTTATAGATGCACAAATTGGGAGACTAGGTTGCCATCCATTGACACTAAGTATTTTTTTTTCCACCATTCCCCATATATATTTTTGAATTGGGCCTCCTAACCCTAAGTTATTTATTAAATTTGGTTTTCATTTCACTTGGGCATTATATTTATATTTTGATTTAGTGTTCTCTTTATAATATTTTAAATATGGGTTAAAATTAATGTCTAACAAGTAAATTAAAGTTGAGTGTTTACAAAAGTGGGTTTTTTTAGATCCCCTAATGTAATTGATAGAAATTTTTAATCTCATTTAAACTACAAGTCACATTATTTTGGGACTTAATATTATGTGATGAGATTTGAAAATTATTAAAAATGAGCTTACTATTTCTTTTCACATCTTTTCAACACTAAAATTTTATTTTACTTGACTTGGATATTATTTATTTGGATACTAAATACTATTATTCATTATGCATGCCACTTGTCACTAATTTGAGACTTCAAATCCCTTTTGGAATATTTAACTCCTTTTCACTACAAGTAAAAATTATGAAACTCAAAATAGATTGGATCATTCCAATATCTTGATTGTATGCCACATTGCATATTTTCACACTCTCTCATACACACAGTTCACTCAGGAGCCCATGTTAAGTTTGAATCACTAAAATATTATGAGCTAATCACTATAGGTCACTTGTAACAAATTCATATTACATGAAAACCCAAAGTGGCCTACCATTATGAGACTTAAAATGATTCACATCATGCCACATATTTTTTTTGTGATGCATGGCATTTTTCACACTCTTATATCCTTGTAGTTTACTCGAGAGACCACATTGACTCTAAAAAAATACGAGAATGAGAGCCAATTATTACATGCTATGTGGTATCATCCTATTATTCATGCACCTCATATTTATTCCAACACTATACTTAGATTGAGATTGGAAATATCCCTTGAGCTAATAAAAGGAAGACACATGGCCTATCCACATGAACACTCATATGTTGAATTATCTCAAGCAAAAATTACTAAGTGGGAAATATGAAGGCACATATATTATTGAAATCATCCAATGAACCTAAAAAAATTCTAGATTAAATCAAATCATAATAGGAAAAAGACTTTGAATCAATGGAGAGGGTCACCTTAGCATTAAATCTACATGAAATACTAGTCCAATTCATTTATACTAATATTTAAAACACTCATAAACAAATGAGATTAACAATTTGTCTAATTTCCATTACTCCCAAAATCCATTTTTAATATAGTTACTTATGAGTGATCTAGATATAAAAGGTCTACATATAGCCAATCAATAATTAACATAATTAACAATTAAAAATCCATAAAATCATATCTATTATCATATGGGGCCAACCAAGTATTCAAAAATACTCAATTTCTCTAGGGAACACTAAGGAAAAAGTTTAAGAATTAAAATGCAATTGATGATGACTAGCCAAGATTAAACTATTATATGAGGAGGAAAGACCCAAGGGAGAAAAATCCACTTAAATATATGATATGCTCTCCATTAAATAAGTTTTTCTTCATATAATTTCAGCCATTTTTTAGGTATTCCCCTGTATTGACTTGTTTCATAATGTTTTGTTTAGGTTGAGAACTTGGATGACTTTGTGTTGTCACTTGAAATGTATTAACAATAACCTTCATATCTAGTATGGATGTTTAAAATTATTATCAAATACACCAAATGGAGACTTTATATAATTGAAAATTAATTTCACAATGGATTACCAAGAATAAACCTCATTAAGTGTTTAAGGATTTGTCAAAAAAACCTAAGAGATGGATTGATAGGAAGATGTGGATAACATTGACATTTATGATTTTACATTAGGGGTATAGATTAGAATGGATATTATGAATTGAATTTATGGTTCCAAAGACATATCTCATGTAAATCTAGTTTTGGTTCCTCTCATGTCTATGATCATAAATCATAGAAAAATTATAGCTTTGGGGGAGGTCCTCACCTTCAACATCAAGCCATGGATATCAGGAGAAAAGAGAGGTGAATTTTTTTTTATGATTTCATATTTAGTTAATGCCACTACTACTATAGTTTAGTTTGATAAATTTCCATAATGGAATCTAACCTTGGGGATATCAATCCATATGTACTTTTTGAAATAATATCTTCACAAATTTAGACAATATATATTTAAGATTTGTTATTTTTTCTATCATCATGTATAATAGGCTATCAATAGAGAGCCCATGCCTAGCTTGTCTAATGAAATGAGAAAATATATTGAGAGAATATGATCCTATTGGCACTACATATATTTAATAGTAATCATAGAATAATGAGTGATTATTTTACCCCTTAGGTTACCCATATTCCTTTAAGAAAATTATCCAAGTAATGAGTTACATACCAAAAATACCATGGAATTGACTTAATATGTAAATAAAATTATCAAGTACCTTAGAACCTATTACATTATGTTACAACATCATCTAGGGTTGGGAATTATTGAGTCTAGTATCAACCCATAGATCATCCTTAAATTTGAATGATCATGATGTATGCCATTAGGATCCTATGGGTATACTCAAGGATCATATAAAACCCTTGAAAGGGAAAGTGACTAATATCTACAACCATAACACACATCCTCATGACTAGGTTTTTATAGATGCATTATAAAATGATGATATGAAGAGGAAAATGGAAAATTCAAGGCTTGTACTCATTCCATTACATACACATCAGCCAAGGTATAAATAAGACAAACCACATGCCCTTAAAATTCAATAGGAATCACTAGATACAAAGTAACCATTAAGAATAAAGGTACTCTAGGGCCTACCTCCACTAAAACACAATCCAAGAATCATCAAAATGAAGGAGGTAACTCAAACTTTGGGTTTCACTATTGGATGGTGGATCCTAATTTTATTATAATGCTCCATTCTTGATGGGGGTGTTGGGGGTAATTCTCCCCCACTATGGTCACCATGGGGGTCTGGGGGGGTGGACACCTACATGGAATCCCCCTTGGAAAGGGTTTGAGGGAAACACCCTTGAAGAAATTTTTTGTTAAAAATGCATTGTAAAATATTGTAATTTCATAGTAAATTTGGACCATTCACTATTAGGTTGAAGATATAATGGTATAAATTATGTTTGTACATTTATGCCCTATATGTAACCCTCATTTTGATATGAGCACATTGTAATTATGCTAACACACTATATATGAGTGAAGAGGAGATTGTAGTGGATGTATTGTAGACTCTATCCCTTTATTTTTTTGGACTGAATAAATGGACATAACCCATATTGGGTAAACCACATTAAATATGTGTCTATATTATATTATGTTTTATAGATTTTAATTCTATCTTTATTTCATTAATATTGATCTATTTTCTATATTTATAATAAATGATATCAGATCTGAAGGTTTGTTTGGTAGATAAAATCATAAGAAAAGAGGCTTCATAGTTTGAGTGGGAACAATGATAGAATAAGGTAAGTTTAAGGTTGAAAAGTTCAACAACCAAAACTACCAACTATGAAATATGCAAATGGAGGATTATCTATATCAAAAGGATATTTTCCTACCATTGGGCATAATAGCAAAGAAGTTGATGACTATGAAGGATTAATATTGGGAGGTTCTTAATATAAAGTGACTAGGAATAATATGGTTGTGCCTAGTATCATTGATGGGATTTGTTATTTAAAAAAAAGACAACAGTGGATGCGATAAAATCATTAGATAGAGTGTATGAACAACCTTCAACCTCCAACAAGGTATTTCTTATGAATCATTTATTTAATCTAAAAATATCACAAGGTGGGTCTATTGCTGATCATTTAAATGAATTTAATATGGTCATAAATAAGTTAAGTTCTATAGGAGTAAATTTTGATGATGAGGTTAGGGATCTTTTGATTCTATGTTCATTGGCAAAAAGCTGGAATAGTTTGGTCATGGCTGTGAGTAATTATGTTTTTGGTTCAAACACTTTAAATTTTGATGATGTTATTAGTGTTATTATTAGTAAGGAAATGTGATAAAAAACCATAGGTAACATATCAAGAAATAATTTAAAAATGGAGAATAGGGGAAGACAAAAGGATAAAAGAAGGGCCCAGGGAATCATCGTAAGTCTAAAAAGGGTAAATCCAAATCTAGAGGAACATTGGTGTGATGGATTTATGGGAGGAAATGGCACTAGAAGAAAGATTGTTGGTTTCAAAAAGAAAAACAAGGAGATGGACAACAAGATAAAAATTAGGAAGTAAGTGTAGTAGGTGATGTGTTATAAGATGCTTTAATCATTTATTTAGATAAAATCAATGATTCTTGGGTGTTATATTTAGTGACTTCATTTCATGATACACCTCATAATAAATATTTTCAAGACTATGTTCAAGGTGATTTTGGATAGGTTTATTTGGGTGATGGTGAACCCTATAAAATTATAGGAAAGGGTAAGATATAAATAAAAGTATAAAATGGAAACAAATTGTTTCTACAAGAGGCAAAGAATATTCTTGAGTTGAGAATAAATCTAATTTTAGTAGGGCAGATGGGAAGTGAGGGCTAAAAAGATACATTTGCAAAAAATTTGTGGAAGGTCACTAAAGGATCACTGGAAATAGCAAAAGGAGAGAAGTAAAGTACATTATATTTATCTAATAGTAATGTTGAATCTTCTATTGCTTTAGATTATACAAAGTGGATACAAAATTATGGCACCATAGAATTAGGCAAATGAGTGAGAAGGGGATGCAAGTTATCCACTCAAACAATTTTTTATTGGATTTGAAGAATGTGGATCTAAAATTCTATGAGCATTGTCTGTACAAAAAATAAAAAAGAGTTATATTTATCAAAGTTAGGAAGACAAAGAAGGATGAAAAGTTTGATCTTGTGCATACATGTGTATGGGGACTAGATTAGGTATCATCCCTTGGTGGTTCTTCTTATTATGTTACTTTTATTGATGAT
The DNA here is from genome assembly GCA_037957365.1 of Torreya grandis. Lineage (NCBI taxonomy): Eukaryota > Viridiplantae > Streptophyta > Pinopsida > Cupressales > Taxaceae > Torreya > Torreya grandis. The sequence goes on from JARHVA010001259.1 coordinate 2,630,836, forward strand.
GCAACTAGAAAAACTTGTATTTATTGAAAAAAAAAATGATGTTTTTGATACTTTTAAGAAATGGAAATATTTGGTTGATAATGAGATAATAAATAAGTTTAATTGTGTTAGATTAGAAAATGGAGGTGAATATTACAATAAGGAGTTTTATAATTACTATTCATCCCATGGGATTTAGATAGAGAAGATGGTTATAAGAACACCACAACAAAATGGTGTGTCTAAAAGGATGAACAAGACAATCATGGATCATGCAAGGAACATGAAATTGCATTTAGGGTTGCTCTTATAGTTCTGGGTAGATGTTGTGAATACTATTGTTTACTTAATAAATAGAGGGCCTTTAATTACTTTATATGATGGAACTCTAGAGGAATCATGGATAGGTAAAAAGGTAGATTATTCCTTTCTAAATACTTTTGATTGTGAAGAATTTTTCCATACTGATAAATAAAATAGAACTAAACTTGAATCAAAATCCAAGAAATGCACTTTTATTGGATATGGAATTAATTATCTTGGTTACTATTTTTGGGATTTTAAAAATTGCAAAATAATTATGAGTAGAGATGTGATCTTTAATGAGAAGGTCATGTACAAAGATCAATTTTAAGGAAAGGAACAATAAAATCCAAATACAAAATATGCAATACTTGATTATATCATAGGAAATGAAATTCCAAAAGTGTTAGAAAATTAGAACGTGCAACAACAAGAACAATAAAAAAAAGTACCTCAAACTCCTAAAAGAGTAGTTACAAGATCTATTAGAGTAAGTAGACTCCCTGAAAAATACTCTCCTTCACTTTATTATTTATTATTTTCTAATGGTGGTGAGACAGAAAGCTATGAAGAAACAATGCAAGTAGAAACTAGAAAGAAGTGGGAGCAAGGCATGAAAGAGGAGATGAATCATTGGTACATAACCAAACATGGGATTTGGTTCAGTTTCCTGTAGGTAAAAGAGAATTACAAAATAAATGGGTTTAGAGGTTGAAGGAATAATATGGAGGCAAAAGGAGGTACAAGGCTAAACTTGTTGTAAATGGGTTTGTAAAAAATAAAGGTATAAATTTTGATGAAATATTTTCTCCAATTGTAAAAATGACTTCCATAATAACTATTTTAAGTTTGGTAGCAGTAGAATATTTTCACCTTGAAAACTTAGATGTTAAGATTTCTTTCCTTCGTGATGATTTGGAGGAGGAAATATATATGAAGAAATCATAGGGATATGAATTAAAAGGTAAGGATAAAATGGTGTACATGTTTAAGAAGAGTTTGTATGGTCTAAAACAAGATCCAAGACAGTGGTATTTGAAATTTGACATTTTTATGACAGAAGAAGGTTATAGTAGATGTCATTTTGACCACTATGTCTATTTTAAGAGATTAGATAATGGTAGCTATATTATTTTTTGTTATTGTATGTAGATGACATGCTTGTTGTATGGTCTAACATGTAGGATATAAATGATCTCAAAATAAAATTAGAAAATTCATTTGCAATGAAGGATTTGGGTGTTCCAAATCAAATCCTTGGTATGAGAATAACAAGAGATAGGAAAAATAAAAGGATGACATTATCTAAAGAAGAGTACATCAAGAAGGTGTTAGTCAGGTTCAATATGCAATATGCAAAAACTGGAAGTGCACCTTTGGAAGGACACTTAAAATTAAGAAATAAATAGTGTCCTAAAACATAGGAAGAAATAAATTACTTGTCTACATTTCCATATGCTTAAGAAGTTAGAATTTTAAACTATGTTATGGTGTGCTCAAGACCAGATATTTCTCATATATTGGGAGTTATCATTAGGTTTATGAATAATCTAGGAAAAGAGAATTGGGATGTAGACAAGTGGATTCTTAGGTACTTAAGAGGGACCATTGATAAACAATTATGTTATGACGCTTTTGATGTTTCCTTACAAGGATATGTTGATGCATACATGGCTAGAGATTTAGATGGTAGGAAGAGCACCGTAAATTATGTTTTCACTATTGATGATACAGTAGTTAGTTAGATTTCAAAGTTGTAGAATATAGTTGATTTTTAAACTACAGAAGTAGAGTATGTTATAGTTACAAAATCTAGTAAGGAGATGATATGGATGCAATAGTTCATGAAAGAGTTGAAGCATAATAAGGAATATTGTAGGTTTTAAAGTGGTATCCAAAGTGTAATTCATTTACCAAAGAACTCAGGGTTCCGCTCAAGCACCAAATATATAAAACTTAGGTATCACTTCATTCATTTAGTTTTGGAGGATGGTAAACTAAAGTTGGAAAAGATCCATACAAGTAAGAATCTTGTAGATATGATAACAAAAGTAGTCACAAAGGAGAAGCTAGAGATTTGTTTAAATTTAATAGGTCTTTAGGGATAATAAAAAAGATGAAAAACATGCTAAGGTCAAAGTTCAAAGAAAAGTCCAAGGAAGACTTATATCAGTGGAGTTGTAGCAATAAGTCTCCAAGTGGGAGATTGTTGGATGGTGGAGCCTAATCTTATTATAATTCCTAGTTCCTAATAGGGGGTGTCGAGGGGCAATGCCCCCTAACTATGGTCACCATGGGGGTTTAAGGGGGAAGCGACCTACTTGGAAGACCGCCCTAGTAGGGGTTTGGATGTAGTATCCATAAAGTAATTTTTTTAAAATCCATTGTAAAATATTATAATTTCATAGTAAATTTGGACCATTCACTATGAGGTTGTAGATGTAATGGTAGAAATTATGTTTGTGCATTTTTTCCCTATATTTAACCTTCCTTTTGATATGAGGGCATTGTAATTTTGGCATTGTGCTATACGTGAGTGAAGAGAAGATTGTAGTGGATGTATTTTAGGTTTTATCCCTTCATTTTGCTAGACTAAATAAATAAAATATATAGTTTTTATTTATGGATGTAGCTCATATTGGATGAACCATGTTAAATATGTGTCTATCTTGTATTATGTTTTTTACATTTTAATTCTATTTTTATTTCATTAATATTACTTTGTGTTCTATATTATTAGCATCCCATTCCTCTCTTATGTATACTTGGTTTGTGGAAAGTTCAAATATATCTTCTCCCTAAGTACAAGTAGTAGAATGATAGGCCATACTAAATACTCTCCTTCTCCTTCTATTCTTCCATAAGAATATGTCCCTATTAACACCTCTCCTACTACATCTGAGGTGGATATGAATTCAATGGGGACCATCACACAAAATACCACCATCATATTTTTTCCACCATCACCCAACAAATTCATATCATGTTGATAGTGGCATCACCCCTCTTAAGAATTTTGGCTACCATGTGCCCAAGCATTTTCACTTTAAGATCTCTAGTAGGACAAACCCCTACGTATATATTGGACCTAATTCCAATTACATCATACTCCAAATACATTATCATTATTGACCCTCCATATACTACATCACATTATAATTTAAAGAATAAAGAGCCTAAATAAGAGGAAATACAAGTCCCTTTATCTATCAACCAAGATCTAGTTGTGAATTTGTATCCCACCACCTAAATGGTAACATCACCATCCACACCTTAGACTATGATCACCTTATATGATTTTAAATTTGAGATATGGATTTAAATATACTAAAAATACTAACATTAACCAAAACTACAAAAAAATCCAATGAGTAAATTTAGAAGTAGTCAATAATTACAAATACATTCTTACCATCACTTTACTTCTCTTTGGAGAAAATCTAATGTAGACACTAGAAAACCACACATGGTTCTAGTTGTCAAAATGCCTTAGAATTCTCTTTTACCCATTTTGACTATACAGCTATCCCTTTCACCATAACTAACCTCAACACCATTTTCATCCCTTTCACCCTCTTTTTAATCCACTTCTACTTGGTACCTCGATCACCAATAGTTAAGGTAACTATCAATGGTTAGCCTAACCATCAATGATTGAGGTACCAACTATAAGTGGGTTTAAAAGTAAGTGTACCTTTAGGAGGACACTTAAAATTAAGAAATAAATAGTGTCTTAAAACATAGGAATAAATCATTTACATGTCTAAATTTCCATATGCTTAAGCAGTTGTAATTTTAATATATGTTATGGTGTACTCAAGACCAGATATTTCTCATACATTGAGAGTTATCAGTAGGTTTATTAATTATCCAAGAAAAGAGCACTCGGATGTAGAAATTGGATTCTTAGGTACTTAAGAGGTACCACTGATAGACAATTATGTTATGAAGTTTCTAATGCTACCTTACAAGGATATGTTGATGCAGACATGGCTAGAGATTTAGATGGTAGGAAGAGCACCATAAATTATGTTTTCACTGTTGGTGATACAGTAGTTAGTTGGATTTCAAAATTGTATAAGATTGTTTATTTGTCAACTATAGAGGAATATTATGTTATAGCTATAGAAGCTAGTAAGGAGATGATATGGATGCAATAGTTCATGAAAGAGTCGAGGCATAAGCAAGAAGATTTTAAGTTTTATAGTGATAGCCAAAGTGTGATTCATTTAGCAAATAACTTAGGATTCCACTCAAGAACCAAACATATATAACTTAGGTATCACTTCATTAATTTAGTTTTGGGGTATGGTCAACTAAAGTTGAAAAAGATCCATATAAGAATATTATAGATATGCTAACAAAATCAGTCACAAAGGAGAAGCTAGAGAGTTTTTTATATTCAATAGGTCTTTAGGGATAACAAGGAAGATGAGAAACATGCTATGGTCAAATTTAAAATAAAATTTCAAGCAAGATTTATAGTGGTAGAGTTACAAAAATAAGTTACCAAGTGGTAGATTGCTAGATGGTGGAGCCTGATCTTATTATAATGCCTATTTCCTAATAGGGGGTGTCAGGGGGAAATTCAACCCCCCCCCCCCCCCCACACTATGGTCACCATGGGGGTCTAAGGGGGGTAGTGACCTACTTGGAAGTATCCCTAGTAGGGGTTTTGGGGTAGCACCCCCGAAGCAAAATTTTGTTAAAAATGCATTATAAAATATTATAATTTCATAGTAAATTTAGACCATTCACTATTAGGTTTCATATCTAGCGGTAGAAATTATGTTTGTGCATTTTACCCCTATATTTACCCCTCCTTTTGATATGAGGGAATTCTAATTTTGGCTTCATGCTATATGTGAGTGAAGAGGAGATTGTAGTGAATGTATTTCAGGTTTTATCCCTTCATTTTTTGGACTAAATAAAAAGAATAACTAGCTATTTATTTATGGATGTAGCCCATATTAGGTGAACCATGTTAAATATGTGTCTATCTCGTATTATGTTTTCTGCATTTTATTTTTATTTTTATTTCATTAATATTACTTTGTGTTCTATATTCATAACATCCCCTTCCTCTCTTGTGTCTACCTAGTTTGTGGGAAGTTCAAATATATCTTCTCCCTAGTTACAAATAGTAGCATGGTATGCCATACGAAATCCCCTCCTTCTCCTTCTATTCTTCCATAAGGATATGTCCCTATTGACACACCTCCTACTACATCTGAGGTGGATATGAATTCAATGAGGACCATCACAAAAAGACCCCTATAATAATTTTTCCACCATCACCCAACCAATTCATATCATGTTAATAGTGGCATCATATCTCTTAAGAATTTTGGCTACCATGTGCCCAAACATTTTCACTTTGAGATCCCTAGTAGGACAAACCCCTGTGTATATAGTGGACATAATTACAATTACATCATACTCTAAGTACACTATCATTCTTGATCCTCCATATACTAAATCACACTATACTTTAGAGACTAAAGAGCCCAAAAAAAAGGAAATACAAGCCCCTTTATCTATCAACCAAGATCTAGTTGAAAATTTGTATCCCACCACCTAAATGGTAGCATCATCATCCCCACCTTAGACTATGATAACCCTATATGATTTTAAATTTGAGCTACAGATTTAAATATACTAAAAATAATAACTTTAACCAAAAATATAAAAAAATCCAATGGATAAAATTTATAAGCAATCAATAATTACAAATGGATTCTTACCATCACTTTGCTCCTCTTTGGAAAAAATCTACTATAGACACTAGAAAACTACACACATAGTTCTAGTTGTCAAAATGCCTCAGACTTCTCTTTTACCAATTTTGAATATAAAACTAACCCTTTCACCCTAATTTACATCAACACCATTTTCATCCCTTTCACCCACTTTTACTCGGTCCCTGAACTGGTAACACACCATCAATTGTTCTCAAGGTAATCAAGAATAAAATTTAATACTTTCCTCCACCTCATCCTCTAACACATCACAACACCTCATTACTCATCACCCTTATCCTTTTTACTCCATCACCTTTTGCTTATGAAAGGAAGTGAGCAAGAGGAGAAAGGATGCCATAAATACATGTCTAAATTCTTCATTTAGGTACTCAAGTCTTCCAGGCATTCAAGGATTATTCATGCAGGTTTCTCCAATAACCACCAACCCAAAACTCTAGATAATTTCTTCTAGATTTACTTCAAGCATCATTATTTTGCCAAAATCATTTCAAATTAGGTAAGCATTAGATTGCTTTCATTTATATTTCTTCATTCTACTTGGATATTCCTATTAGGATTTTACCTTTTTAAATCCTTCCTATCATACCTCTAATCTCACCTAAGATCACTTATCTCTTCAACTTATCATTATCAAGCCTCGAATAGACCTATACCCTCAGCCATACTAGATATCACCCTTCTACCCATAGACCTTTATGATATTCCCAGTCGTAACTGGTAATTATCGATGGTTACCTAAACCATTGATGGTTTACCTAACCATCGATGGTTATCCTTATGATCTAAGACACTCATATATTCACCATTAAACCATCCCTTTGACTAGATCTTACCTTTTCCATTTTCTATCACAAACCCAACTAGACTAGACCAGACCAAATCAAAATAGAATAGAACATTCATTTAATAAATTAGCATCTCTTTTGTTAGTTTATTAGATATTTAACTTACATTATCAAAGTATTAAGTTATATTAATTTCATGTATGCAAATTTCATTTCTTTCCTTTTATCATTAACTTTTTTTACTGGTGTGGATTGACAACCTCCATAGGTAATGCATGCTTTCTTGGATCTATCCCCAGCTAGGCAATCCATTCTTCATCCTTGTCTTGTAAACAAGCTTGATTTAAGTGTTTTCTTATGCAATTCATCTTTACTTAGACAAATAAGTGTTATACACTGTATTTGGTTCATGTGTGCATTTATACAAGGTTTTTCTATCACATCCATTTTACCCTTTTTTGTATCTTTTATCTCTTTATTTTTAATTAGTCATAAAAAGTGAAAATTCTAGCTTAAACATTTTGGCATGCTCTATGGGACACTAGTTCCCTTTCTTTTTTATTGTATGCTTATCAAACAAAATCTAAACATTTCCTTTTGGGTATAAAATCACTTTTTCCATTCATGGTTTGCTTGCTTAATTTAGCTCATCTAGCTAATTAAAGCATCATGAATTATTCATAGCACATATATGTCACACAACCAAACCACTTTCATAAAAACAAACATCATTAAATACTTTAGATAAGGCCCATTGGGATTTCATCATGGATCACCTTACCCTTCTTGGTGATCCTACTTAGACTTCATCACCAAGAGGAGGACCCACTCCATTCTCTGTTAGAGTATAAACTCTAGACAAATTATATCTATTAGATAAGTGGCTTGGCTTGGCGTTGGGTTCATGAAGTGTAGGGAGTAAGCCCCCAGTATCAAGCCACGTACTTGGTCTAGTACATATTCTTTTTTAGCACCATAACAAACCTCAAACCATCTTTAGCTTGATTTTTTAATACTTGGTTCATAATACAAACTTCTTTCACACTCTCTAAGGTATATGCTAAAAGTGATTTAAAATAAATCCTAGGATTAATTACACTTTTAGTTTTTGTTTTATTTGCCTTGAAATTTGCTTTGCTTGCTCATTATTTGAGGTGATAGGTTTGTTATTCTTTTCCAATTCCTCACATGCTTTTTCTAGGCAGCAATTTAGGAATGAACCCCATCAAACATCCTCTAACTCTTCTTATTCATCATCTATGGAGTATAATTTTGAGGTTAAGGGTTCTCATCATCATTCTCCCCCACCTACCATGCCTTAGATTGTTGTTGAGGGTGATGCTGATTTCACCACTTTCCTTGACAATAACCCCATTTCCCTTCAATACTATCTTTACACATTAGCTCTTTGTACCCTAATTTCTTTGGTTCCTCCCATGTATCCTCCTTTATTAATGCCTCATGAGCTTATGGTGGGTGTTACTTCTACCTAAATCTTGGTTACCCAAGCTTCTTCTTCCACCCATAACCCATTTTCTACCACCACCCAAATCCAATCCAATATTCTAACCCATGATCAAATACCCCCTACACCAACCCACACATATAATGTAGAGGTAACCCAACCTCTTCTTAGTTATCCCATATCCACTTTAGGGGTAAATTCTACCCCTCTTTCCACCAATCCTTCCACCATCACCACCCAGCCAACTTATTCCCATATCCAAAACATGGTACTTTCTATAACTTAAACTCTTATAACCATCAACACATGAGTTACTACTCAAACTCAACCCCAACTAAATCATACCTTCATACCTCCAACTACAATAACCTATCAACAAATTCTCATAACCTCTTATCAATTTGTGCCTAATCCACAAGGTCATGTAGCCCAATTAACTCAATCCTATGTATCTATGAATCCTTATAGGGAACCATCTCAACCTCTCATGACCACCCAACCATACACAACATATTCACAACCTCCTTATCAATATGTTTTATCTACCATACCTCAACCCAGCCTATCCTAAAATATCCCATCTACCCAACCTCAAATTGACTTAGTCAAGATGTTAATTGACAAAATGACCAATCTCAAATCATCCATCTTAGGAACCCATAACCTTCTCTCTTATGACCAAATATGAAATGAACCTATCCACCCATTTATCCCAATCTAATTCTATCCTCCTCAATGGTAATTGCCTAAATTTTCCAAATTTCAAGGCATTTTGCTATCCATGTTATTTATTTTCACATTATGATGCCCTCCTCCGAAATTACCCCATATCTTTGATAGGACCCACTCTTGATTGGTATATTTCTCTCATCAATAACTTCATTTTTTCTTTTTCCCAACTTGCCCAAGTCTTTTTAGATCACTTTTGGTGAACCTATCTAAAAAGGTTTCCATAACCAACCTTTATTCCATTAAGTAATTTGATGATGAATTAGTTGTCAATTTTGTTACCAGATGGAGAGTTCTTATCAACTAAATTTCTTTCTCATTACTATAATCTAAATTAATTGATCTCTTTTCATGAGGTTTTTCTAAAAAAAATTCATCCACTTTCAAAGTTCAAACTTTCTAAACTTTTGATGAGGCCTTTACCATGACATGAAACCTAAAAATCTAATCCATCAAGGAAAGAAAATTAAAACTTTAGAACAACAATTACACATTTAAATCTAATGATCCTTCCTCATCATAAAAACCCACCAATAAATCCAACCCTTTTAAATCTAAGGCATCCACCAAATTGGTTGTCCTCAAAACCGCTCCACCTCCAATTGTCAAACAATCCAACCCCTCAACTGATTCCTCTTACTATTTCAAAAAACAAAACCCAAATCAAACTTGGGGACCTCCAAAAAAATAAAATCATATTAGAGAATCTTATGCTTCAGTTTTAGATAAACTCCTCAAAAAAAACATCATACAACTTCCACCCATAAAACCTCCTCAATAATTTGACACTACTCACCCCACACATTGTTGGTGCAATGAAAATGATTCATCTTCACACCATCACATTATTGGACATAATGTTAGTAGGTATAATACCTTCAAAAAAATTGTTCCAAACATGATTGACAAGGGGAAACCATATTTGACAATCTCAATGCACCCCCTAACTAATCCCTTGTTATTTTTTGTAAACCATTACCCAACCATACACCCTCTACCAACTATAATTAAAACCAACCCAAATCATCTCACACACATGAGGTCAATACAGTCATCACAATCATTAATGAACCCTTTATTAAAGATACCATTACATCAACCTCCATTTCATCCATCCCACTCATTGAAGTAGCCAACTTGCCAACCCTTCCTTTGAACATCCAAACTAAGGAAGCCACCTCACCCTCTTCCTCACTCAAGAAAATCATAAACTTACCCATAAATCCTTTAGAAAAACCAAAGGAGGTAATCATTTCTTCAACCACTTCTCCACCCATTTCTTCACCCATGGAGGGGAACTCACCTACCATTCCTTTGGAGCTTCATCCAAAGGAAGAAACATACCCATCACCTCACTTACACCTATCACATCTATCATTGAACAAATCAACCTCTCTTTTGAAACCACTCCAAAAGAGGAAATATCTTTACCTACACCTTTCATGGTGGAATCATCCTCTCAAACTTAAAAAACCTCCCCCAAGAACATTCCCTCACCTCCGCTTAAATGCTTAATATTTGAAACTAAGTATCAAGAAACTAATCCCATCTACAAACCTTTTTCTAGATTGGTTCAAAATCTAGCATTCACCTCTCAACCTAACCTAGATAGAGCCACTTTTTGGCATCATCTGGGTCTATATATCAAAGCAAACTCAAACCTTTAACCACACTTCATTCAACCTATGAACCCATCATACCTCTAACCAACCTTACTCCTTCCATGACTCTAGGAGAACCTTCCAACCTTCCTTCACTTAAAAATCCTAAATCATCATCTACCTCTCAAACTAAACCCATCATATCCCAAAATAAACCCATCAAAAATTTAGGGATCCTTCCTACTCCAAATATTGTTCATCCACATTTGAATTTAGACTTGACCCCTACTAAACTACAAAAACTAACACCCTCCAAACCCATCAAAAAGATCAAACCATTCAAGTCTCCACCGTGAGCTAGACCCATACCACCTCCTTCAACCTTACCTTCTATCTTGGGACCTCATCTCTCAACTCTCCTTGTTCCATATTCCTTATCTCACCAACCTTCACCCTTTTCCTCACCTATATCTTCTATCAAATCATCATCCTCATTTATAGATAAGCTTTCCATATCTACTCTCCCACTTATAACCAAGAAAACACCCACAACTTCTAAATCCTCCATAAAACTAACCCAAACTACACAAACCCAATATAAAACATTCACCAAAACTATTAAATAATATTCCAAATCCATGGTGATACCTCCTTCAAAAAGAAATCCCACTCTACCTCCTAAAACCAAAAACCTTGGCACCCTCAACACCTTTGATTGAACCTTATTCATCCATATTGTAAATGTTATTGAAAACTTACTCTATCCACTTACCACCCATAAAACCATTTGGCCCTTCTAATAACTTTGACCCCTCACATCTTCCACCATCTTGGTTTAATGACCAATTAATCTATGCCTATCATAAAACACCTACACATGACATGAAAAGTTGTAAATCCCTTCAATCCCTTGTCCATAACTTTATAGATGAGGATGATTTTTTTTTAGATGAACCACCTTTTATCTCATTACCAACTCAACCATCCATTCCACCCTTCCAAACCATACCCTCTCTCACACTCTTGTTTAAAAGTGAGGAAGAACCAGAACAACCATCTAGTCCAATGCCTTATCTTACCCATACTATCCACATGGTTACCCAATCTAGGGCCCAACTAAAAGGTAAGGAGAAAGATAAATCATACATCCCTTAGAATTACCATTCAAAATCTCAACCCACCAACCAGCCTCACATGACCTCACCTTTACCTACACCATTACCAAAACCCAAGCTATCCATTTTGGGTATCCCTTCCTCCAACCCATCTGAATTTTTAAAACGTGTAGTGTTTAAGTAAATTAACCAAACTTTGGTAAATATTAATCTTTATGAACTCATTAACACCTCAACCCATCATCGTTAAGCACTCATTAAGACCCTCCAATCCATTGAGGTTTAACCATATGATCCTCAACCTTTAGATACCTTTGTTGGTGCTCTTCACCATTCTAACCTCATCACATTTTAGGATTATGAGATTTCATTCATTCATCCTAAGGATCTTGACCCTACCTTGTTTGTCACCACATACATCAACCAAACCTACATCAAAAGGGTGATGGTTGATGGAGGAGCTAGTATCAACATTATCTCCTTACATGCTTATGACCAACCGCAACTACCCAAGAGCATCATGTCTGAAACTATAGTGGTCCTTCACTCTTTAAATGACACCATGGCCACTACTTTATGCATGGTCATCCTTCACATCCATTTATGACCTCACACTATTCTTGAATGCTTTTATGTTGTAGAGGGTGAGTTCTAATACAATGTTTCACTTGGATGCCCTTAGATTCATGCCATGAGTTTTTTCCCTTCCACCTTACACTGATGTGTCAAATTTGAAAATGTGGTTCAAGTCATTACCATAAAATCTGACCCAAGTCCCTTCACTTCATGCAATATGACCTATCATCCAAATGATGTCCTCATTCCTACCTTATCCACTTTACCATCCACTAACAACACTTCCACCACTACTCATGATGAAGATTCAACAATCTCATTCATCCCTTCATCTCAAATTCTGATAGAGCACCCCTTGTAACCCAAATTACAATGTCTCTCACTAATAAAATACTATATTTTAGCTTTGGATGATTTCTTGACTCCTCAAGAGTATGGGAGCCTCATCCATGATCTTAGCTATGACCCCAACATTATCACCATCTTTCCTTTCAGGCTCCCCAACCATCAAACCAACTTCATTTATGGGGGACTTGATCATCCACTTATTGCTCCCACCATTACCTCTTACATCTAACCATTTATTATAGACTTCTCATACCTTGATAAACTAGTGTTTGCCAAACTATATATTCATAGGTATGCCTAGAAAGGATTTAGTCTTGGCCATTATAAATAAGGACCCCATGAGATACCCATGATAAAAAATCAAAAGCCTCAAGATTCCTTTGGCCTTATCTTTGAACCACATAAAGAGCCCACTGATTCACCAAAACCCATCACTAACATTTAGGATGAAACCCATTCCTCACCAACCCATTCCCCTTCAAAGTTTAAAGACTTTGAGGTCATTCCTCCTAACTTTTGTTTTTTATTAACACTATTAGTTTGTGCCCCTTGATATATCAAAAGGATGGACAAACTAAGACCCTTCCCCTCATCCATTCTAACATGATCAAACATGATTCTCCTACCATACATACCATTCAACAATAGGATGATAATTCCATTCTAACCTACTTTAGTGTATAAAATTCTTCTATCCACAAATCTCTTCCTCCTAAGAAACAAACCATGTTGAATGAATCTACCATCGATGTCAACCTAGGTACTTAGGATAATCCCTACATAGTCAAAATCATTCAATCCTTAGATTTTGAGGAACAATGAAAATTTCCTTCCTTCACAACTATAACATTGCATTTGCTTGGTCATATAGGGACATGTTGAGAATCAACCCCTCTATTTCCTCCATAACATTTTCACCTATCCTAACACCAAACCCATGCACCAAAAGCTTCATTAGATGCATCCTTGCATTGTAATTCTTGTAAAAGAGGAGTTACAACATCTCTTATCTATAGACTTTATCCAACCCATAGACTATCCTCAATGGGTTTATAATATTGTCCCTATCACCAAACCCATAGGGGGACTTCACCTTTACCTTGACTTTTATGACCTTAACCTTGCTTGTCTAAAGGATGACTTTCCTTTACCTAGCATTGACCAGCTTGTTGACCTTACTACTAGCCATGAAATGCTATCTATTATGGATGGTTTTATAGGGTATAATGAAATGTTTATTCCCATAAAGATCAAAATAAAACCTCTTTCATCACCCCCATGGGGAACCTTTTGTTATAGGTTCATACCCTTCAATTTGAAGGACACAGGAGCCACCTACCAGTGTGTCATGACCTACATCTTCTATGAACTCATTCATAAAATTATTGAAGACTATGTGGATGATCTCCTTAGAAAATCTAAACATTACAAGGACCACCTAGCTACTCTCACCATCATATTCGAATTCCTTATCCATTTTCACATCAGACTAAATTTCAAGAAATGCATTTTTGGGGTCCTATCTATAAAACTCCTTGGCTTCATCATCTCTCTCTAAGGAATTGAAGTAGGCCCTGATAAAGTCTAAGCCATCCTTGAGATTCCACCTCTAACCCACATTAAACAAATCCATAGCCTACAAGTCAAATTCCAATCCATCTATCATTTCATCTCTCAATTATCCAATAGATTTCAACCTTTCCACTATCTACGCAAGAAAGGCACTTATTTTAAGTGGACTAAAGACTATTAGTAGGACTTTGATTCACTCAAATAATACCTTCTTTCTCCACTAGTTCTCACCCACCCTAAGGAGGATCAAACCTTATACCTATATATCCACCACTAACCATTACCTATGGGAAATGCTTACACATCAAGATGAACAAAATAAGGAACAATATGTGTACTATATCAGTCAAACACTTATAGAGTATGAGACTCAATACACCTTTATTGAGAAGCTTTGCCTTACCCTCATCTTTGTAGCTACCACATTTTTTCACTACCTCCTCCATCATAAAACCTACATCATCACTAACACTAACCCCCTCAAGTATACACACTATAAACCATACCAAAACTAGTGTATGGCTAAGTGGCTCATGCTCCTCATTGAGTTTGACCTTGAGTTCCTCCAATAAAATTTAATCAAAGGGCAATTCATTTCTAAAAAATTGGCTATATCTCTCTAATAAACCATTAACACCTTCCTTTTACATTTCTAGATGAGTCTATTGTGACTCTATCTTAGGAAGACATCACCTATAAAATGAACTTGTTCTTTGATGAATCTGAATGCCAACATGGTGGGGGTGCTAGAGTTTTTCTCATTCCCCTTGATGGAGAACCCATTCCTCTTTCTTTCAAACTTGACTATGAGTGTACCAATGACATGGTCCAAACCACCTTAGCCTTATGATTCAAAACCATTATAGTCTTTGGTGATTCCCAACTTGTCATCAACTTAGTTAAAAGTTCATATCAATACAAAAATGACATCCTATAAAAGTATAAATAATTATTTGATGTAATATTGGCATCATTTGACCATTATTCTATCTATTTTGTTCCATAATCCACCAATAAGTTTTTAGATACAATGGATTCCCTTGATTCCCAAATCCCAGCTCAACCTACCACTTTTAAATTATTTATCCCCATTAAGCATTTCATCACACCCTTATATATCCACTCTAACATTCCTACCATTTACAATGTGGAAGGATATTACTTAGACACTTGGTATGAAAAACCTTTAACTACCTCAATCTTGGTGTAGTTGCTCCTAACCTTTTAAGGAATGCTTGACGATCCTTCATCCAAACCACTTCCCATTATACCATATTAGAAGGAATACTCTACAAATGTGGTTTTGATGGCCTTCTTCTCTATTGTCTTCATGGTCATGAGGCCTCTCATGATGTCAAATAAACCCATGATATAATTTATGGTGGACACTTTAGTGTCATAGGTATCACTAAACGTATCCTTCACCTTGGCTACTATTGAATCACCCTTAATCAAGACTACTTGACTATGTCAAAAAGTGTGTTAAATTTCAATAAAATGCTAATTTACATCATGGACTTACACATGGCCTTCAAAAATCCAAATACCTTTGTCATTTTTCATAATGGGGATTGGACCTCATTAGAGAAATCAACCCTCATTCTTTATAATGTCACCACTCTATCATCAACATAACTAAATACTTCACTAAGTGGGTAGAGGCTATTCCTCTCATTTCCTCTAAAATAGAAAATATTGTTGTCTTTATCAACCAACATATCATATATAATTTTGGTGTTCCCCATAATATCATCATTGACAATGGTAAATATTTCAAGAACAATAAATTTCAAGGTCTTTGTGGTGCCTTTATCATCAAACTTAGCTTTTATTCACCTTACCAACCATAAGTAAATGGGCAAGCTAAGGCTTCCACCAAAATTTTGAATAAAATGCTAACCAAGGTCATCAATGCTTCAGCCAAGGATTGGCATTTGCATATCCCCTTCACTTTATGGGATTATCACACTAGTATTTGAATCTCTATTGGTATTACTTGTTTCTCCCTTATCTTCAAGGCAGAGGCAGTCTTGCCTCTCAAAGTATAAATTCCCTCTCTTCATATATCAATACAAGATTTTATTTCTGAAGGTGACTATCATCAAAAACATTTATCCCAATTGGAGCTACTTTATAAACATCACCTCACAACCCTTAACCATCTTCATTTCTACCAAGAGTAAATTTTGTATACCTATAATAAAAATATGATAGAGCAAGAATTCAAAATTGGAGATCTCATCCTCAAATAAAACTAACATATCACTAACATGAAAAAGAGCAAAAGAGGAAAGTTCAACTTTAATTGTCTTGGACCCTATATCGTTAGGTATAAGTATGGATCAAGATCTTATCATTTATATTATCTCAAGGGTAAACTAAAAATTGAGCCTTTTAATGCTTCACATCTGCATCTTTTCTTCTATTAAAACAAGGATCAAACTCACCTTCTTGTCTAACTTAAGCTCATCCCTTGATTAATAAGATCTACCCTCACACTCCTTTTTTACTCTACTTTTGATGACAACTTGATTAAAACATAACCATGTGATTATACATCATAGTTATTTCCTAATCTTGAATATGGGTACCCTAGCTCTACCCATAGAATAGTTCTCATGGATACTTTTTATCTTTTATGAGATGAAATCCCATGGTATTTTGTCTCTCAAAACCCATTCTTATCCACCCTCCACTACCTTCTTGTGTTAAAATTTTACCCTCATAAAGGTACAACTTTAAGCCTCATTAGACTTGTCCATGTCTAAAACTAGCATTCAAACTATTCAGGATACCAAAATATATCATTTGGGTCAATATTTTTTGTCATTCTACAAACTACTCCTTTGAAAGATAGTTTCCCCATTTCTTGAACATTTCTTAAAAGATAGACTACTCCCTTGAAGGATGGCTACCAAAAATCAAAAACTTAGACCATTCCATCAAAGGATGCCTAAGTCAAATATATATTAAAATCAATTCCTTGAGTCTTCCCACATCAATCATCTTTACAAACTTCTCAAAATCAAAAACACAAATAGACCCTTTCTCAAAAATAAAATAAACATCCCAAGAAAGCTATAATCAACTTTCCCTTCAGTAGACTTCTCGCATTGATCAATTTATACCTTGTATAAGACATGGAATTGTCTAAATTTAGTTCTTAGGTCACCTATAGAAGGGGCAAGATTTCCCACATAAGGTTATCTTCCCTATTAAACCATCTACCATTCACTTACCACTTATTCCCCTTCTTCTATTCTCTATGAATCAAGGGATTCTGAGCTTACTGGACACAATGTGATCAAGACATAATTTTTTCAACCAAAGTATTTTATGAAAAGAATTTAAAATGATAACATTCATTAAGACCCACCTAAATTTAGTGATTTTTTTATTTTTACCAATGAAAAGGCATCATGCTTATTTTATTTCCCTTCTATTGTTGACTATTGGAAACATGCATCTCTTAATTCTCCAACATTTCACTTTTTCATAACCTCACCCCCAAACCAAACAAGGCCTTTATCTTAAAGATTCCTTCTCCATCACTTAGTTCTTAGAGAGTATTAATATCCACCCTTTTTCAACCCACTTTCTTTAATCAAAACCAACACTACCTTCAACCCAACCCAAACCATGTGGTAAGTCAAATTGGGGAAACTCATTTGAAAACCACCTCAACCTATTAGGGGAATTTCCTTCCCCAATATTTTTAGAGATTACTCTTCTCCTCTTCCTTCCTCTTTTAAAAATCATCCAATCAAAACTAGAACTATATACAGCCTAAAGTTTCTATTAGATCCTATGTCCACAAAACTATGTAGCTAGCGTTCATTTGCCTAGTACATCTAGAGTCAGTTTAGCCACCCTCTTTCTAACATACCCTTCATCCAACCATTGATCATTATATTTATACCCATGTTTTAACATCTTCCATTTGGAGATATAATTTCTCCATCTTTTTCAAACCTTTTGGGAGACATCATTTCTCCGTCTTTCCCACTTGAGAGAACTACATTTGGCCTAATTTTTTTATTGGACACTATGTCTAAGGAAGCATGTAGGAAACATTCACTTTCCTAGTGCACCTAGATTCAGATTATCCATCCATTTATTTTCAACCATAAACCACTAAACATTATCCTTGAATCATTTCACCACATTCACCTCAAACATTAACAATTTTTGACTCGAACCTTTTATATTTTTTTGTGAAGACCCTATTATGGTCTTTTTGACCACACTAATTGACTTTTCCATGTTGAACATTTAAACATTTAAACACTTTTCACTTACTACATGACCAAAACATTGGATTCCTCCATGAGATGACTTCTAATTTGACATACCCATACATAAGATCACTTCTAAATCTAGATACCCCCATAGACACTAATCCATTTTGTTTAGAAGGCTAACAAGTGTACCCATCTATAAAAATATGATCACGTGGTCCATTAGTCATGTATCTTCTTAGTGTTGAGTTTATTTTTACCAAAATTATCATCCTTAGTCTTTGTGTGATCTTGGATATCAAATCTTGTGCACATGTTTGCATTAAAAATGCCTAGCTTTTGAACCACCCTTTACTAACCCACCTTTTGTGACTAACCATCAACCATTCATCAAACCCTAACCTAATTTAGTCTTTTCCTCATGATATCCCAATTTGAAGGGGAACTCATCCCATACTTGGGTGAAAATGACCTTAAACCAACCTTCAACTTCATGATCTATTTTTATTTTATATCTTATAAATACAAGCCTCATAACAAAAAGGGGTAAAATGTAAACACTAAAATACTACACACAGTTCTAGTTGTCAAAACGCCTTGAACTTATCTTTTACCCCTTTCAAATATACAATTAGCCATTTCACCCTAATTGACCTCAACACCATTTTTACCCCTTTCACCCACTTTTTAACCCACTTCTTCTCAGTACCTCGAATACTGATGGTTAGGGTAATTATCGATAGTTACCCTAATCATTGATGTTTAAGTCCCTAAACTAGTAACGCATCATCAATTATTCTTGAGGTAATTAGGAACAAAATTTCATACTTTTCTTTGCCTCATCCTCTAACATATCACAATGCCCCATTACTCATCACCCTTATCCTTCTTTCTCCATCACTATTTGCTTATAAAAGGAAGTGAGAAAGAAGAGAAAGGAGGCCATAAATACATGTCCAAATTATTCATACAAGTACTCAAGTCTTCTACTCATTCAAGGATTATTCATGCAGGTTTCTCTAGCAGCCACCAACCCAAACCTTTGGTAAATTTCTTCTAGATCATCTTCAAGCATCGTTGTGCTACCAAAATCATTTTAGATCAGGTAAGCATTGGATTGATTTCATTTATCTTTATTTATTCTATTTAGATATTACTACTGATATATTACCTTTTAAAATCCTTCTTATCAGACCTCTGATCTCACCTAAGAGCACTTATCTCTTCACCTTATCATTCTCAATCCTAGAATTGACTTGTACCCTTAGCCATACTAGATCTCACGCTTCTACCCATAGACCTTTTTGGCATTCCCAATTTTAATAGGTAACCACTGATGGTTACCTAAACCATTGATGGTTTACCTAACTACTGATGATTACCTACAATTGTTGATGGTTATAATTTTGATCCATGACCCTCATCTTTTCACCATTAAACCATCCCTTTGACTAGACTCTACCTTTTCAATTTTTTATCATAGACTGAACAAGACTAGACTAGATTAGAATAGAATAGAAAATTCATTTAATAAATTAACATTTCTTTTGTTATTTTATTAAATTTGTAGCTTACATTAGAAAAGTATTAATTTTTTTTACTTTCATGTATGAAACTTTCCTTTCTTTCCTTTCATCATTAACTTGTTTTATAAGTGTGGATTGATAACCTTCATAGATAGTGCATGCTTTTTTGGATCTAACCCCAGATAGGCAATCCACCCTTCCTCCCTGTCTAAAAACAAACTTTCTTTAAGTTTTTTCTTATGCAGTTCATCTTCACCTAGCCAAAGAATAGTTCTCCACTTCATCTAGTTCATGTTCACATTTCTACCAAGTTTTTCTATCACATATATTTTACCCTTTTCCACAAATTTTATCTCTTTATTTCTTCTTAGTCATAAAAAGTGAAAATTCTAGCTTAAATAGGTAGCACCCATGAAGCAAAATTTTGTTAAAATGTATTGTAAAATATTATAATTTCATAGTAAATTTTGGCCATTCACTATTAGGTTGCAGATCTAATGGTAGAAATTATATTTGTGCATTTTTTCCCTATATTTAACCCTTCTTTTGATATGAGGGAATTATAATTTTGGAATTATGTTATATGTGAGTGAAGATGAGATTGTAGTGGATTTATTTTATGTTTTATCCCTTAATTTTGTTGGACTGAATAAAGAGAATAAATAGTTGTTTCTTTGTGGACGTATCCCATATTGGGTGAAGCAAGTTAAATATGTGTCTATCTTGTATTATGTTTTCTACAATTTAATTATGTTTTTATTTCATTAATATTTCTTTGTGTTCTATATTCCTAACATCCCCTTCCTATCTTGTGTCTACTTGGTTTTTGAAAAGTTCAAATATCTCTTCTCCCTACGTACAAGTAGTAGCATGGTAGGCCATACTAAATCCCCTCGTCTTTCTATTATTCCATAATAATATGTCCCTATTGACACCCCTCCTACTACATCTAAGGTGGATATGAATTCAATGGGAACCATCACACAAAATACCCCTATCATAATTTTTCCACCATCACCCAACCTATTCATATCATGTTAATAGTGGCATCACCTCTCTTAAGGAGTTTGGCTACCATGTGCCCAAGCATTTTCACTTCAAGATTTATAGTAGGACAAACCCCTATATATATAGTGGACCCAATTCCAATTTCATCATACTCCAAGCACACTATCATTATTGACCCTCCATATACTACATCACATTATACTTTAGAGACTAAAGAGCCCAAAAAAAAAAATACAATCCCTTTTATCTATCAACCAAGATCTAGTTGCAAATTTGTATCCCACCACCTAAATGGTAGCATCACCATCCACACCTTAGACTATGATCACCCTATATGATTTTAAATTTGAGATATGGATTTAAATATAGTAAAAATACTAACCTTAACCAAAACTACAAAAAAATCCAATGGAGAAAATTTAAAAGCAATCAACAATTACAAATGGATTCTTACGATCACTTTTATCCTCTTTGGCTTCTCTCCAAGATATTAAAACCAATTTTATAATGCTTGTTGACTTGGTTAAGTGGAATTATTGATAATGGATTCAAGATGGATGCTATAATGGATGAATGAGTGTATAAGGGCTTAAGATAACTTGTATATAGATGTAAGGATGGATTACAAGCTTTATAATTATTCGAATCAATCTCCATGCATGGTTATTTATAAGGTGATGGAAGAGGATTTAAATGAACTTTAAATTCATTTAAAACTCTTTAGTTTATAGAATTCTAGAAAGCTATTGAAGGCTCTAGATTTTGGAGGTTTATAGATTAGATTAGTAGTTAATATGGATTAGTTAGGGGTTTAAGAGAGGTTTAGGGATATAAGTGTGTAGGAAAGGCTAGGGATAGGTTAGATAGGGGTAGGTATAATATATATGAATTATAAATTAGTAAGTGGGATAGTGTCTAGCTAATGAGGTGAGGTTAGTGGTTAGATGGGGTGTTAGTAGGATAATTAAGGGATTAATATGTCATGGGGGGTGTAGTAAGGTTAGCATGATGTAAATAATATATGATGGGGTAATAAGATTTAATTAATTAATTAGGGTAATGGTTATGACATAAATATCAAGATTAATGGTATAGATGGGGTGAGTGGATTTTGGTGTATATAGTTTTTCCCTCTTTGAAAAGGCATTGTGAATAGGTAAGATGATAAGTAATGGTATTTCAAATAAAAAACCATTGCATGTTAGTAAAATGAGGTTTCATCATGAGGTATAATTTGGATGGCCACTTGAAAATATCTCCTTAGGATGGGTATAAAATTAAGACAATTAGGGGTTGGGATGCCCTAAGTGCTATTGGAGCTATGATAAGATGCCCCAAGTGGAGACATAAGTGGATAAGGTTTTAAGTGTAATACTAGTCCCAAGGTGGAACACACCTAAGAAATAATTATTAGCCTATTGGGTTTAGTCCTAGGTAATGACCAATGCTAAGGAGAGAGGTGAACAAATTTAGATGATAGGTTTATAATCCCAAGACAATGACATATGTTTAGGAAATGGATAGATTAAATAGGCCATGAGCTATCAACAATTTCCAAGCAAGGACACATACAAGGGAGGGTTACAAGCTAATAAGTGACTAGTAATGATAGATAGATTAGATAAAATGATCATATCTTGACATGATTTAATAGATTCAAGTGATCAAGAGAAAATAGGACAAGAATTAGTGTTAGTGGCCAAATTATCCTTGGGCATTAAAAAGTGGCCAAGTGATACCTACATAATTTGAAGAGATGTTGAGATGTTGTAGTTTTGACTTAGGATGTTAGACAAAGAGTAGGGAAAGGAAAACCATGTCATTAAAATTGATTAAAATGACTAGTGGATAGAAAATAATGACTAGAGTCTTGATTAAATTTCATAATCAATGAAGAATAGGGATATGCAAATTACATTTAGTTATTTAGGTAGGAATATAGGGTTAATGAGGATGAAATGGGGTGAAGAGGGAAAAAATAGGTTTAATGGGGGATAAAATAGAAAATTGCGAGGTAAAGGGGGTCATTTTCACTCTTTAACTTTGGTGATTTGAGCTCTAGAGATGAGGATGATAGATCACATACCATAAGCTTCTCACCATGGAGAGAGAGTCTAGGAGTTTCAAATACCAGTAGATGTTAGACCACCAATGAGAAGTCTATCCTTGCTTAGTCATTTTAGTCATTATTGTAATAATTACATTCCTTTATTAGGGGTAGAAATGAATGACACAAAATCACAACTGGGGTCATTTCCCTAAGTTATGGTTTTTTGGCCACAATAGGAAGGAATGCCCTCGTGAGATTTGATTTTTCAAAACTACATGTGGATTTAAATTTAAGCTCTGAATTTCAATATACTAACAATAGTAACATTAACCCAAACTAAAAAAAATCCAAGGGAGAGAATATAAAAACAATCAGCAATTGTAAATGGATTCTTACCATCACTTTTCTCTTCTTTGGCTTCTCTCCAAGATTTTCAAACTAATTCTACAATGCTTCTTGACTTGGTTATGTGTATTATTTGATAATGGCTTCAAGATGGATAGTTAAATGGTTTATTTAGATGCTATAATGGATGAAAGAGAGTATGAGGGATTAAGAGATATGTTATATTAATGAAATAATATCTTAAAATATTTCTAATTATTATTATCAAGCTCTAAGCATGGTTATTTATAGGTTGATGAAGGAGGATTTAAATAAATTTTGAATTCATTTATAACTCTCTAGTTTAGAGAATTCTATAAATTTATGAAAGGATCTAGATTTTGGAGGATTATAGATTATATTAGTAGTTAATAGGGATTAGTTAGGGGTTTTAAGGAGTTTTATGGATATAGGTTTATGCAATGGGAAATGTAACATATTCTACAAATGAATCCTGGCTCAAAGAAGATAGGTCCTACTTACACTTTTGATTGGGGATACTTTATATAATCAAGGTCATGACCAATATGGATCCATTAGACCTAGCCAAGGAATATATTATCATAATAATATCACTAGGGAGGGTTCTAAATCTTTTAGTCAAGCAAAAACATGCAATAACCTTAACTAGTTCTTATGTTTTCATATTATCTATACTAATAACAAGTAAATCAAAAGTCTAATCTAGTGCTCACCAAAACATGTGTCACAAAGTGGGGGTTAATAAACATAAAAGTAAACATGCATAAGATAATCATAATTAATCTATGTATAGGTAAAATCCTAATCTATGGAGAGATAAATATTATTCAAAATCCATTACTTATGTTACTTCTATCTACTTAAGAAAGGAACAAAGTTTGAGATACTTACTTGGAAGATGAACTCATCGAGACTCAATCACTCCCTTGGCCAAAGGTGTTTTTCAAGATGTTGTTCCAGTTTTTAAAGATCACTAATAAAGTACAAATCATCCAAAACTTCTCCACAAGACTAAATTCTTCTCCAAGTAGAAACCCTAAGCTAAGACTCCTTAAGTAGAAATGTGGAAGAGTAGATTATAAATAAGCACAAATTAATACTTACTCTTGTTATCTTTCTAAGAATGGTGAAATGAATCTGTTTATATATGTGGATCTAACCCTAAACCCTTCCAAATGTTTAGGAAGACAAGTTTGACCTAGTCAACCCAGTATTTTAATTTAAAAGAAAAAAAATTAGATAATGAACTATGTCAATCATGGTGACTTAGTTTTTAGTAAGCTCTATAATAATACAGGGTCGATGTGGCTGATATAGTCATGTAAACTACCAAAAAGGGATTTATGTTAGGAAAAGGGATAATGAAGATGGAAAATGGCTAGAGGAGTTATGAAAAATAGGAGGCAAATATTAGGGGAATGTTTTTAGGAGTTGGTTGGATTGATAACAAGTGGAAATAAGGGACAACAATCCTATGAATCACCAATGGTTTGCCCACCCATTTCCTAGTACACCCCTTATGCCATGCACTTAGAGAGATTGAGACTCAATGGGTTCCTACAAAATGGAAAAAATTAGTAATTGATGAAGTTTGAAAATATTATGTGTATATATGCCCAACTTGAAGATCATCATGTATCATGCAAGTGCAATAAGGGATGGTGCTTCGAGAAGGAATATAGTAATACATAATGTTGAGGCTAACAAAAGTTGTAGTATTTTAAAGCATAAAATAATTGAAATTAAACAACATAAATGGAAATAAATGAAGAGTAAATGTAATGTGCACCTTGACTTACCTTTATCATTAGATGGTTGTCTATGGTGTTTGTAGTTTTGATTGTGGAGGAAGTAGAGATTGATTTCAACAAATTAAAAAATACAAAACTAAAGATTAAAAAAAAACATATGAAAGCTAAGATAATTGGTGGTATGTGAACTAGACATAATTGTAAATTTGGTAAGCTAGGGTGACAAGTGTTATGTTAAACCAAATGACCAAGTCAAAATTTAGAATAAATCGGGTAACCAAAAATTCAAGGCTATTAAAGACCAAAAAATTCAAACAAGTAAACATTAATTAAGAAAGGCAAACTCATCAAGTCAAAATAAGGATACATATCCAAAAATATGGCAATCAGACATCAATGTGAAAGCAATATCAATCCTTAAATAAATATGGGCAAGGAAAAATGGTAAAATAACATTGATGAATAAGTAGTAACAATCATTATCCATCTATCAATGGAAAAAGGTGTGTACAAAGGGAAAATAGTATTAGTGAGTGAGAAGTAACAAGCCAAACTCACTCAATAATGGAAAAAGTGCATGAAATTAGAAATGAACTCAAGTGTCTAAAAAAGGGTAGTATAACAATGACAAATGGTAAAAATAAATCAAGGCATATCTAGATATGTAAAGACATGGTGTAAATAAAGTAATCCATAGTTGTCCAACCATATTTTTTTGTTCTAAGGATAGATAAAACTAAAACAAAGTAGTGTTAGCATGTTTTTAAGATGTGAAGAATAAAGAGATAGAGAATAATGGAAAATATATTGAGAGTCACACTTTCTCTATCAGGGGGAAATGAATGGGTGGAAGGGAGAATGAATGAAAAGCCAAGGTAGAGAAACTTTTTATTGAAGTCAAGACACTAAAATTGGGTTTATCAAAACAAGAGTACTTTCAACCTTAAGGACTTTGAATAACTTCTCTTAGTCACACAAGTTTTAGGTCAATAAATGAAGTATGTATATCATCCAATGAAGGTTATATGCATGAAAAGTAAAATGGGCCTACCTTCCCCCAACATGTTCCCCATTCCTCAAGACTTGTCAGTCTACTATGAAGATTGGGTACTTACATGATAAAGTAGGTCACACCATAGAATTTATTGAATTATCTTATTCTAATCTACCAGCCTACTACACCCCAATGGACTTCAGCTCTATTATGAGCCCAATTATGGAGTTTGAACTTCAATTGGAGATAAGAGATGTGCTTGTAATCACATATTTTTTATGTTATTTTTACTTTTGAGATTTGTATGTTGCCTTTTGTATATCATTTCCTTTTCTTCAAATGAATTGTATTTTAAATTTCTTGATGTATTTTTCTATTCCTCCTCCATATGGATTCAAAAAACAAGACATGGGTGCTAAAGATGACTTTTATTTGAATACATGGGACTTAGTTTTTAAGAGAGAGAAATCAAAGAGAATGGTGTCTAAGAGTTTTGTAAATTTATGTGAAATAAAAGTGATATCTTAAATTCAACCTTGTTTTATCTAATGTGGAGTGAAAGGAAAGGAAATTAAGAGGAATGAAACATGAAATAATTTTAACTGCTTCAAATTGTAAAAAAAATCCAACAGAGGGAAAAAATGGGATACATTGGCATAAAAGTGTGATTAATTATCATAAGAATGAAGTAAAATTAAGAAAACATGATAAGATATATTTTTGTGCAAATTTCATCTATGAAAACAAGTAAGAGATAAATATTGAGAATAAAGGATCAATAACTCATAACCATTTGTAAAACACATTCTAGACAAGAAATGATAAGATGGTGATTTTATGAGGAAGGCTAGGTCCAATATATGGTCTTACACTATAACTCACAAAAGAAAAACCCAAGGGGGTGTATAAAGCATATGAAAAATGAATGAAATAAGAAAAATATGGTATTTGTGAGGAAGGATGGGTCATCTCCATGATCTTACACTACAAATCACAAAATAAAAACCTAAGTGGGTGTCAAAAAGTATTTGGAAAGTGAGAAAATAAATAATATAAAAGAACACCATGAGGAATATCAGGTCCTATCCAAGGTTTTATTGTGAAACTCATGAGAAAAATGGGAAACCAAAATACCAATAAAAAGGACTAGGGTTTGTGAAAAAAGATAATTATTGCAGAGGGTGAGACCCATGTAGGTATCCTACAAAAAGTGTTAAATAGATAACATATATAAATTATGAAAAGAATCAAATTATTTAGGCAAAATACTTCTTGAGGAACTATGCATTAGTGGGTTATTTAAAAATATGGCCTTTATTGGTTTGAAGGTGATAGGTACTTAGACTAATAATATATTTGACTAAGGGCCCAACCATTTTTAGGAATATTTACATTCTTTGTCATGAGTGTAGTCTAATTTAAGGACAAGATCACCAACATTAAATGTGTGAATTTTAACTTGTTTTTTATGTTTTTTGGCAATGCAATCCTTGTGTTCGTGATTGTGTTTTAAAGTAAAAATATGATGATCATCAAGGAGATTGAGAGCATGAAGGCAATCTTCACATAATTATTTATTAGGTATGATACCATGAAGAGATATGCATAGAAAGGAAAGATAAACTTCTAGTGGGAGGACTGATTCATAACCACAGGCTCAAAAGAATGGCATTGCCCTAGTGGTAGTGCATATGCTAGTGTGATAGGACCAAAGAACAAGATAAAGATGAAGATTCCAATCCATACAGGTTTCATGAATTATATTTTGGAGAATGTTATAAAGAATTTTATTGGTGGCCTCAGCTTGGCCATTACATTATGGATGATAAGGTGTGGATGATTTGTGATTGATTTTAAATTTAGCATAGATCTATTTGACATCTTTGTTTTTAAAATTACCATCATTATTTGAAATGATAGTATGATGGACATAAAAGCAAAAAATGATTTCATTAAGGGTAAATTTGGATATGGTGGTACTAGTGACATTAAAGAGCATCATAGCTTCAACCCATTTGGTAAAATATTATGTGACTATGATGATAAAGACATGCCCATATTGAGAGTGAGGTAATTTTCCTATGAGATCTAATCCCCACATAGAGAATGGTTAGGAAGATTCTATAGTTTGAAGCTCAATTAGAGGTGAATGAATTAAATCATCATGAAGTTAGAAAGGAGTACACTTCCTAGAAAATTTGATGGCATCCTTCTCAATACTAGGACAAATGTATCCCATATGTAAGTATTTTTAAGTTGTATCATGTCAGCTATAGTGACCACCATAAATGCCCAGAGGAGGAACTTCATATTTCATAATATAATAGAGTAAGGTACCTTAAATATTGTGATAATATAAGATGTTATATCAAAATACATATTTAAAATATTGTTTGTGAATGTGATTCATTTTGAGGGAATCTAGATTGAGAGGATAAGTTTGGTGTTCTAAAAACTAAATGATGTCTTTATACCATGGGATTTGTCAAATGTTGATAGACTCTATGTGGTAGATAATAAAATCTCGTGGTTGAATAGAATATGGAGATTTTATTATTTAGATAAGAAAAGTGGGATTGGTCAGAACTTGGTGTGGATTAAAAAGAGATGTTGAAAAAGTAAGGGAATCGGTAATAGAATTCTGATCTTGAGGGATAGGCTTGATGGTGAATTAAATGAAATATTTGGTGAGAGTAGTTATAATTTGATGATAAGAGATGAGATTATCACTATTGCATTGGTAATCACCATTGAACTGGTAGCAAATGAGTTTTAAATCACCTAAATCATTTAGGTATTAGATATCTAAATTAAGGGTGGATCTCATGCCTAATATTAAAGCTTTGTACTCTACCATCTTGTTATTGATGTCAAATGTTAAAAAAAACAAAAAATGATTTTTCTAAGAGGGATCGTAAGGATACAACTTATCCATCTCCTTAAAGGCATTTAGTGCCATCAAAATAAATTGTCCAAGTATCCTCATGTAAATTGATAGTAATTTCAAGAAGTTCTTTGATAACTACTTTTGGTTTATTAGTATTAGGGAGGATAGTGGATTCATTGAGGTTACTTACTTCAAGATTAGTAGTGAATTTATGGAAATAATATTTAAGGGATATGTCTTGTTTGAGACCTTTAATATAGAGAATATTATCATCAATAATACTATCTTGAAAGTGATCAGTAGCAGGCATAGGAGCGACATCAATTTGATTAGTGATGATTTGTCCTTTGACAAATTTTTGAGTAATAATTTAGATATTAAATTCTATGAGAAGGAACATTCATTTTACAACTCTATCTCTAAAAAGAAAGGATTTAGAGAAGTGATTAAGGGGATTTAAATGGATTATAAGTGGTTTGATAAAGCATATAATGTCAAAGTTTTTCAATGGCAAAATATATGGCAAGGCAATCACATTTAAATTTTGTGTAAGGTTTCTCATAATCAATGAGGCCTCAATTGATATAGTATATGGTATATTCTCTTCTAGTATCATATTATTGGGTAATAATTTTCCAAATAGATATGGGTGTGGAATAGGTATAGAGGATTAAAGGTCGATCATTTGAAGGAGGATGAAGACTAGGTGGGTGAAGCAATTAATTTTCATATTATCAAATGCTCTTTGATAGGGATCCATCCATTTTAAAGAAATACCTTTCTTAAGGAGAGAATTGATGAAATAGATATGATAAACCATTTTGGGGATGAGTCATCTAATTGCCCCAAGTTTACTGAGATAAGTGTGAATGTCTATAATGGATCAAGGTATGGGAATGTTGATAATATCATTAATATTGATGGGGTCAACATCAACTCCATAGAGAGAAACTAATAATCCTAATAGTTTTCTAGATGTGACATCAAAAATACATTTGTAAGGATTTCATCTAACTTTATATTTAAGAAGGCAGTCAAAGATGATGGAAAGATTAGATAGATGATTCTTATGAAATTTAGACTTAAAAATGAGGCCATCCACATATGTTTCTAAATTTTTGTCAATAAGATCATTAAATATATGAGTTATTACCTATTGATAGTTATCTCTAACATTTTTGAGTCAGAAGGGAATTTTAACATAGAAATAGGTGCCCCATTCTATGGTGAAATTTGTCTTATGTTGGTCTTCAGGGGTAATGTGAATTTGGTTATATCTTGAGAAACCATCCATAAGATACAACATTTCATAACCAACTATATAATAGATAATGGCATCTATTGAAGGTAGAGGGAAACTTTCCTTGGGACAAACAAGATTAATAGTACATAAATTTATGCAAATGGGAATGACCATAGTGACCTTTTTCTGAATAGGGACTATGTTAGAAACCCATTTAGAATAGTCCACTAGTTTGATAAAATTAGCATAAATAGGTTTGATAATTTCTTTATGGAATTTTGGGTGGGAATTTCCATTACTTTTGGCATAAAATTTTGACATCAATATAAGTAATGATATTGTGCACCATGATTCTAGGATCAATACTAATCATGTCCTTGTAATATCAAGTAAAGATCTCATGGTATTTATCAAAAAATAAGATAAATTTATCATGTTTAGTAGTTTTGATTTCATGAGAAACTATAATTAGTTGAGGGCATAATGGAGTATCATATTCAATACAGGTAGTTTCTTTGATAAGCATAGCATTTCCATCTTGGAAGTGATATGGTGTATTTGATAAATAAGAAATTGGATTAGCTTTAGGGTTGATTTTAGTGACAAAGTTTTTTAAATAAGGGATTTTTTGGTTGGAGTTTTAGAGTTTATTTTATTGCGGAGGAAGTTGAGGTTCTTAGGTATGAAGTAATTCAATAATAGATTCATCACTAGGCAAAGTGGTAAGAAGGACATAATACTCAACATCTACTTTGAGATCAAGAATTTGATTACCATGGTGATCATCTTGATAATGTATCTAATTGACATGTGTAGCCTTGGCATCTAATGTAATCTCAAGAGTAGAAGGATTAGATTGATCAAATGATATTGGTGTATTGTTAGTTTCTTTGATGGGGGAAGAATCAAATGTAATGATGGGATATCTAGGAATTATAGAAGATGCAATAATTTCCATAGTTTTGTAAGGTAAGATTTGTTTGACCACCTAAGGAGTATCAAGAAGTATAGAATTAACCAGAGATACATGATCACTAGAAGCTAATTCAAAATCTATGGAAATGGTGTGAACATCTTAGTTGAAAACATATATTTGAGTTAAATTTTATTGATAATTTGGTACATCCATGTCTCAAGATTGATCTTGAGCCATGATGTAGTTATCATCACAGGCTGGAGAAATGGTACATTCTTGAGATTTAGGGGGGTTTTATAAGGTGAAATTTTGAGATTACTAAAATTGCAAGAATACATGATTAGAGGATCTTGTAATAATTTGGCCACTCCATAATCATTACATGTGAAGGCATATTCTAGGTAGGAAGGTTCCTAAGAATTGTATAGAGGAGGAAATCAATGATCTCATCAATGAGAGGAATAATGTGATCATAAGGTAATAAAGTAGGAGGAATACACTCTAAAATATAAGGAGGTATCTTAGTGGTGTTGTAAGTATGTTATAATTCATTAGGTTTATCATCATCTAAATCATCAAGAGTGACTTGTAAGTTTGGATTGATGTTGATGAATTCAGGCAAGGGAGCACTATTGATGGTAGGAATTGTAGGAATATGATATTAAGATTTTGGATTGTGAATTTGAATACTCTAAGGGTTGGAATTATCCTCATGCTTATACCATTTATTGTTATTTAGGAATTTGATGCACTATTTACTATAAGAAGTGATGAACCTCATTCTTAGTCATTAGGTTCATCATCATCTAAATTAGCAAGAGTGACTTGTAAGTTTGGATTGATGTTGATAAATTCAAGAAAGGGAGCACTATTGATGGTAGGAATGGTAGGAATATGATATTAAGATTTTGTATTGTGAATTTGAATACCTCAAGGGTTGGCATAATCCTCATGCTTATACCATTTATTGTTATTTAGGAATTTGATGCACTAGTTACTATAAGAAGTGATGACCCTTATTATTTAAGTCCAAGGTCAAATGAGGAGTATGTTATATGATAAGGGTAAATCAAGGACCATAAGTTTAGTTTAAATAGTCTTAGGTTTAATTTTTAGAGGGAGACAAATAGAACCAAGTGGATTTTGATTAGTTTTATCAAATCCATGATAGGTGAGGTGGGTTTACTTGAGATGATCTTTATTATAGCCAAATTATTGGATGAGCCAAAAATATGTCACATTAATATTAGACCCTTCATCAACTAAAACTTTACAAATAAGGGTAGTATTAATTGATATTTTAATGAATAGGATTTGATCATCGATGCAAAAAAATATTTAATCTTTTACCATGTCCTCTTCAAGAAATTCAATAGACAGTTGAAAGGACACACATATTCAATTATGTGCATGTTGGTAAATTGAGGCTCAATATAGAGTAGTTCTTCATCTATAGAATATGGGTCTTTAATTTCTTATAATTTTTACATAAGGAAATTGTGATGATAAGGGGAGGTAATAACTAACTCCATAAGTGGAATCTTTTAAGACATGGAGTTAATTTATTCAAGAAACATCCAATGGGATTTAGAAGAAGAACTAGTACGAGGTTTAGAAGGTAATGTAGATTTTAAAATAATGGAAATGGTTGGGGGTTCAGAAGAAGGAGGTGGTTCCTTATGGGATTTTGAATCTAAATTAGTGGTTTTATTATCTTTGAGAAGTTATTCCAAAGATAGTTTCTTAGGTTTTGTGATAGGATCTTTGTGAGCTAGTTTGTGATGGTAGATGACCTTAGGAGCATTAAAATATTGGGAATTATTATAATATTGGTCATAGTCAGTGTCAATAACACTAACATCCTTGCTATTTTTTTTATGATTATATGTGGAAAAATATTTTTGGTTATAAGAAGAAGAAGATTTAAGAGCTTGTCATTTCTCAGAAGAAATGTTGTAATCTAGACAACAAAGTTAGATCATGGATTCATGATTGAAGGAATCATAAAGCATGTAGGAGAAAATAAATTTAGTATGCCCTTGACAAGTTTCATGGGAATGACTAATGTCCATGTAGAAATAAAAAAATTTATTAGGGTCATCCCATTTAGGATGATTATTAGGATAAGTAAAGGGTTTGGACAGTGGTAAGAATTGTTTATTTTACTACACAGTTAGTGGTATCTGAGAAGATGGGTGATTGTCATCTTTGTCAACACTTGATTTAGTTTGAAGAGTATTTATAGTGAGGAAATTGGTAAAAGTTTGAAATTATCCTTTAAAGAATTTGGTATTAGGTTCAAATTACTTCACGAGGAAGTCTTGACATTTATCTTGGTCAATAACTTTGTTAAGCATTTGAGGAGAAAAATTTTGAAATTCATATTAAAGTGGAGTTAAATTGGTTATAAATAGTTTGAATGAATAATCATCTATCATGTTATGGTCATATTTATGGGCCAGAGATTTCCATTATTTGATAAAATTATGAGTTGATTCAGTGGGAGATTACTTAACATTGATGAAATGGCTAAGGCAATTTTTGATAAGGGAATTATGTTTAAAATATTTAATTAGAGGATTGAATAAATCCTCAAGTTTCTAAATGGAATGTTTGTGAAGTTGGTTTTACCATTCCAATACATCTATAGTGAAGGTTTTAACTAGAAGTTTAGTTGTGGAGAAAGTATTAGTTTGGATCCAATCTTTATAAATATTTCCAAATGCTTTAAAAAAAGATGTAGGGTCTTTAGTCCCATCATAATTGATAGTTAGAGATATACTTACAATATAAATGGACATGATGAAAGGATCTAAAGGATCATTTTAGATGTTTTGAAGCATTTTATTATTCATGATAGATTGAGGAATAACATTTCTTGAGGTATATCTAAGAGGTGAAGGAATAAAATTTGGATAGGATTGAGGATTGAGAATTGGAGGTTGATTAGCCATATTGATCAAATGAAATTTTAATTACATCATTTGATAGGTGTCAAAAGTTTTGATTA
The DNA here is from genome assembly GCA_037957365.1 of Torreya grandis. Lineage (NCBI taxonomy): Eukaryota > Viridiplantae > Streptophyta > Pinopsida > Cupressales > Taxaceae > Torreya > Torreya grandis. Next base: position 2,665,060 of record JARHVA010001259.1, read on the forward strand.
TGTTCATTTGTTGTTTAACTTATGAAAGAAACTAAGTCATATTAATTCATAGGTTGGTGTTTATATAACTCCCCACATTGGTAATAGTGGAGGGTTATTAGAAGGTGAATTACCAGTGGGGTTGTTAGATATACTTGTATCAATGGCTCCTACATTATGTTAAAATGATTGAAGATGATAATTGTCTTGATAAGTAAAAAAAGGATCATATCTACCTACTTTATCTAGAGGTGTGATTTAAACCATGTTATAATCCATAGATGAAAGAGGGGGAGAGGTGATCCAAGAGTGAGGGTTCTCTTGGGAAGTAAAGAAAGGGAGAAAGGAATACCCCATATAGTGTCTAAAGGGATTTAAGTTGTCAAATAAGATTATAATAGGGGACTTCATGATGTTTGGAGAAAGGATTTTTTTTTAAGAAATGATAATTAGAGAAATAAATCATCTAGATAGGAGATTAGGGTCAACAGTTAGATGCAAGGTCAGCTAGGTCAAATTATTAGTACTAAATAAAAGGTAAATAAGGATATAGAGCTAACTAGGTCAACTTATTACTGCAAGACAAAAGATAGAAGAGTACAGAGTTGACTAAGTAGACTTAGTACTATAAACAAGGAGAAAGACACCATGATAAGGATACATAGTTGACCAAGTCAACTTAGTACTGTAACTTGATTGGAAAAAAGGAGTATTGGGTTGACCAAGTCAACTTAGTATTATAGTTAGGGAAAAAAAAGTCTATAAGATACTATTTCAAATAGTGAAATAATGTGATAAAAATATGGGAAGTTTTTACAATGTAATTGAAGCAATAAATGGAAGAAAACACATAAATAATTGGATCAATGAGAATGATCCAATTGGAATAAAACATAAGACCTTGCACAAACACTAGCCAATGTAAGTTTTTTCAATACAACATAAAATGAGCATAGAGAAAGTTGTAAATTGGAAAGTAAATGCTAACTAATTGGTCATCCAAATTATTGTTAGATTATTATAAAGTGTTATTTTAAGTATGATAGGGAAGTTGGCTGAAAATAGGGAATTAGAAAGAAATATATGGATGGTTTTAGGACATTTAGGATGAAAGGGATATGTGTTGGTAATGGTACTATATTGGTATTAAGACCTACCCCTCACTTCACAATCTCACAGTGATAAGGGTGTAAGGTGATTTGCTAATATATACCATTAACCACTTATTTATACTTGGCTAGAAAACTAAGTTGGCTTCCCCTTTGGTGATAAAATCCATGTAGGTAGGCCTTGGGAATACAAATGTTTAAATGTTTTTTGAGTATTGTGTGATTCGGTAGTGTGTGAAAAAAGATAAAAATAGTGCAACTAATTAATAATTTTAAAAACCACCTAATTTGACTATGTGAGATACTCTAAGCATGTAAATAGCTAGAAATGAAAGTGTAAATTAATTATTAACATATATTTGTTAATTAAAAAATTAAGAATGGTAAAAAGTTTGTTTACATGACACTATATGAAAATAGTACATCATAGAGTTGACTAGGTCACTACTTTTTTTTGTAGAAATAAGAGTCTTTAAGAACTAGATCGACCAGGTTGATTAAATCTTTTAGATAGAAGATAAGATACAAAACTAAGTCAACCAATTTAAATTAGATTATTATAGTATTGTAATTTTGAACATTTAAAACTTGTATAAAATAGAACTATAATGAAGTTCTAAATTAATTGAGAGAGAAAGCGAGGAAACTGGGTGGGTTGGAAGATGATTAGGATTACAAATCTTTTGTAATATACCTTGAATTCTACTTTTAAGTTCTAAAAACTAAGTCAACTAATTTGACCTAGTTATGTGAAACCCTATTTACTAAATATTGATAAGATGACTAAGATAACCTAGTTGACATAGTTTTTTTTTGGATGTTGAATGGAAGATAGTCAACCTGTATGACTTAGTTTGTTGTCTAGATGATAATTGAAATACTAAGTTGACCTAGTCAACTGAGTTTATTATCTATACTTGAAAAAGAATAGTATATCAAACTATTTTATCTAGTAACCTATATTTTATAAAAACCTACATAGAAAGAATTGAGTCATTTTGATATGAATGTGTGTTAAACCTATGCATATAAGTTATAACTATATTGACCTGGTCAACCTAGTATCGTAAATATAGAAAAATAATAGAATAATAAAAATTAAAAGCATGAAATAAAATTTGTAAGGGTTATATTCACATCAAGTTCACTAGAATTTATGTAATGGGAAATGTAACACATTCTACAAATCAATCCTAGCTTAGAGAAGATAAATCCTACTTACACTTTCAAATGGGGATACATTAGATAATCAAGGTCATGATAAATATTGATCTTCTAGACCTAGCCAAGGGATCAATTATCACAATATTATCACTAAGGATGGTTAAAAATCCTTCAATCAATCAAAACTATACAATGAACCTAGCTAGGTCCTCTGTTTTCATATTCACTATACTAATAACAAGTTAAGAAAAACTCTAATGTAGTGCTCACCAAAGCTTGTGGCATAAAGTGGGGGTTAGTAAACATAAAATAAACATTCATAAGTGAATCTTAATTAATCTATGTGTAGGTAAAACCCTAATCCATGAAGAGATAAATATTATTCAACATCCATTATTTATGTTACTTTTATCTATTAAACAAAAGAGAAAAGTTAGAGATACTTATATGGAAGACGAACCCATCGAGACTTAATCTCTCCCTTGGTCAGAGGTACTTTGAAAGAGGTTTTTGTGATTTATAAGGATCACTAAGAAGGGCCAAAAAATACAAGACTTATCCATAAGACTAGATTCTTTTCTAAGTAGAAACCCTAAGCTAAGACTCCTCAAGTAGAAAGGTAGAAGATAAAATTGTAAAGAAGTAAAAATGAATAATTAATCTTGGTGTATCTCTAAGAATGGTGAAATGGATGTGTTTATATATTTGGATCTAACCCTAAAACCTTCCAAAATTTTAGAATGATAAGGTTGACCTAATCAACTTAATATTGTAATTGATAAAAAACATACTAGATAATGAACTATGCTAGCCATGGCTGACTTAGTTCTTAGTTAGCTCTATAAATAATAATATAGGGTCAATGTAGATAACGTAATCATGTAAACTACTAAAAAGGTATTTGTGTTAGGAAAAGGGATAATGAAAGTGGAAAATGACTAGAGGAGTTATGCAAAATATGAGGTAAATCTTAAAGGAATGTTCTTAGGATCTGGTTGGATTGATAGTGAGTGGAAATAAGGGACAAAAATCTTGTAAAGCACCAATGGCCCACCCCATTCCCAATTCACCCCTTAAGGAATGCACTTAGAGATATTGATACTTGATATGTTCCTAAAAGATAAAAATCATCAATAATTGATAAAGTTTTGATAATCTTATGTCTATACAATATGTGTGTAGGAAAGGCTATAAATAGGTTGGCTAGGGGTAGGTATAATATATATAAATTTTAAATTGGCAAGTGTGATAGTGGCTAGTTAATGAGGTGATATTAGTGGTTAGATGGGTTGTTAGTAGGATAATGAAGGATAAATATGCCATAGGGGGTGTAGTAAGGTCAATGTAGGGAATATATGATGGGGTAATATGATTTAATTAATTGATTAGGGCAATGGTTATGAAATAAGTAATGAGATTAATGGTATAGTTAGGGTTAATGAATTTAGGTGTATACACATCCCTATCCCAAATTCAACTTATGTTCCACTACCCTTCACACTTCCTTCAACACAAGGACCATTCCAACACTTTCATGCATATATTTTTTCTTGATTGACCCTACTATATTAATTCCCAAGCCTTCAACCCACCCATCATCTATTAAATTTTTCAAATCAACCTTGTATTTCACCACCTCAATGCCACAAGATATAGGGAATCAGATGGAAGCTATATTATTTTGAAAATCCTAAATGATTGGTATGGTGATAATTAAGAAGCTAAAGGTAAATATGGAGTTTTAAAAATCTAATGATAATTTCAAGACAATAACCAAAATGAGGGTTAAAAAATAATGAACACTTAACTTTAGTAAAATTAAGGAATAATTGTTCACCCTAACAAGAAAAAGGGAAGGTAAATCATAAAAAAATAGATGAGTTTATAAAGGACCCTAAGTCTACAATCACTACCACTGGTGAGTTGGTCAAGAAGATTTTAAAAGGTTTGAAACAAAAAATTGAGAGGATGGAAATTTAGAAAAGATCCTTAGTGTAAATTAAGGTTACCTCAAAAGTGAAAGAGGCACTTTAATTACTATATGACCTATTAGCATAGAGTTTCTAGGCAAAGGCAAAAGGTGTTCCTTTTTAACATAAGATAAAAATATACTTAGACCATATAACTAAATATGAGGCTAAATTGTCACACTTACCTAGTGTTTTTAGGAAGGGTATGTTCCCATGTTAAATTTTTTGACTTCTTATGATATTAGGGCATGCCAAACATGGATGATACATATGAGAACATCCCTGTAAGAATGGATAAAACAAATGAATCTCATCATTCATGCATCAATAATGTTATGGAATCAATCTTGAAATTATTTCAAGAGGATATAATATTTTCATTTCTTAATCCATATGGTTAGATTAATTATTTTATAGAATTTTCTATCAAATTGACCAATTTCATGATAGAATTCAATAACAGGGCCTAAGAGGAGAATAAATCTACTAGTAAGAAAAATATTAAATTTGTAAGTTATGTTAAGGGAAAGGTAGAGTGAGTATAAAAATGAATGGAACATTAAAAAAACTTCTAGCTAATCACAATTCCAACCTAGAAAAAATAATGGTGTTATTTAGATTCCCAATTATCACTTTATCTAGAACTGATGAATATTGTTAGGCATATCACCAAGGACACACAAGATCAATGCATTAGTTCAACACAAGATGGTAGTGACCAATAAAATATGCATAAAATTCCCAATTTATACTAATATACTCCTTTAGGGGGCATTCCTAAAGCTATTTCAACACCTATTGGTAATACCCTAAGCACTACTTCTTAGGCCGACACTCTAACAAACTTCACCAAGAACCTGATAAGCTAATACAAATTGGCCTCACTTAATGATGGATGATTTGGTATATGTATCCCAAGGAAATTAAAAACCATATATAGATACATAAATATTTATAAGGGTACCACATTTCAAAGGTGTAAAAGGATGCGAAAATACCCCTATTAGGTCAAGTTTGTAATCTTGTGCATAGTGGGCATGACCCCTTTCCTTTTTATTATGTTATTTTTGTCTCTTATGTAATGGTTTTAGCTATAAAAATTTATCATTATGGTTATGGTTATAATATATCTCTTGTATTATGATTCTTATGTGATGCTATAAATTGCCATCTTTCAAGCATTGCAAAGGATTAGATTTTTAATAAAAAACTCAGGGAACTTCAAAAATTCATAAAAATCTTCATGATATCTTTATTTTGTTAAATCCTTCCTAAATTCTCAACTTAAATGTGGTGGATGTATAATTTTTTCTTAGATTAATATATGGTGGATGTATGATTCCACCATATATGAATGTGTTTTGTTAACAAAACCATATATGAATGTGTTTTGTTAACAATTTTCTATGGTTTTTTATCTTATGAAATAATATTTTAGGAATAATTACCATTATAAATTACTCCTCAGACTGAATACCTTTTCTATCATATATTAAGCCAAAAAAAATACCTATATAGAAGTAAGTTTCACTTATACTCATAGATAGTCCATGCAAACAAAAATACCCCTAAAAAATCCAAGAACTCAATTTTATAACCTACCCTAATATTTTCATATTTATTATATGTCATATAATCTTAGAATAAGGAACTATATACACAATATTTTTCAATTTTATCATTTTCTAACGCTTTCTCTTGTATCAACCTATCAAGTTTCAATATCCTTAAGCACACACCTTAAAGGATGTAATATGAAAGGGGTGGGAAGGCCTCTAGTTATTTTTGAGATATATTTTTGCTTATATATAATTTGTATATCCATTTTAGCTTCATTAAATTTGATTCCCTAACTTATCTCCTTCAATATTACACCTTCCAACTATAAAATGACTTGTATTTCCTATTACATCATCCCAAGATGATGTAGCATTATTTGGTATCTATCCCCTCCATACTACATCAATCTAATCAATTCTATTTTGAATGTCTTAGCCTAACATTTGAAACTATATCATCTTGGTTGATGTAGTTCAAGGTTAGTAAACCCATTTCAAACTAAATTGAGCTACATGATGGCATTTAATTAAGTTTTAGGATGGATTAGGATTATTGACTGCTATAAATATAAGTCACCAATTTATTTGAAGAGAGACATTCATTTTGATTTCTATTGTTCACCCTTCTACCCTAGTTATACAATTGGAGGAGTTATTGCTTAGGATATTTTATTGAAGAAAATTTCATCTAATGGAGTTTTGGATTAATTAAGATGAGTAATTTGATCTAAAAACTTGATTTAGCATTTGATATCTTTACAACTAGAACAATATCTTTCAAAGTGCCATTATCTAAGGGGGAGATTGAGGCTTAGTAAGTCCTCCTTAAGATGAGTATATTCTAACCCTATATCTTTCATTTAATATATAAAATTTGCATAATTGCTTAGATAATTTATTTATATATCCTTGTTAAGCTTTATATACACTTATTCTTAGTGTGGCTATAGGATTTATTAAACTTTCCATCTTTCCATTTTAGGTAGCCTAGCCCCAATTTGCCTACCATCACTCCTTACCCATCTTGATATGTTTATAACCCTTCCCATTAATTATATTACTTTTTTGAAATATTAGACTATGTAAAAATAGATATATAGTTAGAGATATTTAATGGTGTTATTGGACTAAAGGATTTGGAACCCTTTATTTTCACATTGAGTTATATGTGCTCCTCTTTCTAAGTTTGAGGATCCATTTGGTCACATCATGAATAATTAAGTATCATTTGGTTATCTTTGATTAACCTTATTTGAGTCTAAATATATACTAGATAGTATTTTTTAGTATGACCCTAACCCATTGTATACATTATACTAAACTTGATGTGAAGTTAACCATTGTATTCACTTATTCAAGCAACTATATCTAATAGATCAACACAATTCTATATTAATTTTATTTTCAAAAATCTACATCAAATAGACAGATAGAGATCTATTATGTTATTTCTTCCCAACCAACTATATCAAACATAGAAATACATTTCTATATTTATATCCTTTTAATTCAATAATATATAACATATTTATACCATTATATTTTTAAATTTTCCATAGACAAATTGTATCGAATAGCTAGATATAATTTTGAGATAGTTTTTTAAAAAAATAGTCAAATGAATCTAATAGATGTGTTACAATTTCAATTTAAAAATATTTTTATAAAACTATATCCTTCTACTTGATATATCTTTATCCCTATCTGTAACTCTATGTGTATAGACTACATCAATCACTTTGATAAAATTGTGTACTATTTGAAAAACAACATCATCCAACTCTAATACAATTTAGTTTATTTACTTTTCAAGCATAAGAAAATAAAATTAATTATTCATTTGAAAAAATAATAATTAAGCATTTCATTTCAATTTTACTTCGTATCTATTTCATTTCATTTAATTCTAAAAATCATTTTTTGATATTTATTTTAAAACTATATTTTCTATTTTATTTTGCTTCCCTTATAAACTATGTTTTGGTAGTTTTCAAACTACTTAAATACTATTTTGAAGGGCTACATGGTGTTCTAATTATATACATCATGGAGTGAGGGGTTTCCCTAATAATCATAGTGTAGTCATATAAAATATGAAAATAGGTAACTTGAGTGTGGCTTGTGACACCCAACCCATAGGTTCTTCTTGCTTACTTTCATGACCCTCATAAACATCTTTTCACTAATTCCCAATCATCCGTAGCCTTTCAAATAGTGATTTCACCTCCTTCAGGTAGCATTTCCAATGATGATTCCATCCCCTAGATCATGTTCCTTCAAGACAATAGTGCCTAAGTTGGACTCTAGTGTCGGAACCTAGGGTGTCCATTTCTAGTACTCCTATCTAAGTGTATTTTTACCACCAATGGTTATTTCCTTTCAATTCATATATTTATTCTTGTTAGCCTAAATTGAATACATTAAAACTATGACCAATAGATCCCTATAAAATCCCATTTAAAATTCATTTAGAAGGGGTTATCAAATATTACAAAGCAAACAATAATACAAGTAAGACTACTCAAGCATATTTATCTATTCTCTACATATAACTATCCAATATAGCTACAAGCACATCCAAATCCATACACCAGTCCCTAGCCACCTTAAGCACACCCAATTTTATCATTTTTCATCTTCATACACATAATTGTATAAATCACATCAAGTGGGAGAACTACATATGGATTGATCCCTCTTCAGAGTATTTGTATGCAGGAAGCGTGCCCACACAAGGGGTATCTATACATTTTTAGTTCATATTACACACACTAACCCCCCATTTTCCCCAAATTTTATCAAAGTAAAATGAAGTCTAGGGTTTTAATACTAAATCAACTCTACAAAGAGTTCCATCGATATCCAACATTCAAAATTTCATTGGTAGGGTCACACAGACACATCAAATAAAACCCTAAAATCTCATGTCTCCTAGACAAGAGTGGTAGAAAAGGACTATAGTGTTAGACCCTAGGATGTCCTATTTAAATGCTCCTATCCTTTCACAAAATGAAAGCTAGAGCCTAATTTGTGACACTATCCCAGTCGTACATAGTGAATTTCAAACCCTGTCATAGCTATCTCAATTTGTTTCTAGCTAAGTCTTATTTTCTCCACATCTATTACTATTTTTAGAAAGGTTTAAATTGTGATTAAATTATAAAAATTAGTAAATTAATTATTTTAATATTATTTACTGATTTAGATAACTTAGACTCTTAACTAAATTAGGAATAAGACTCTAATATTCCCAAAAATGTTAAATCATTTGGTGAACCCAATTTACTTTATATGCGCATAAAAACTCTAGAAACCTAGGGTAAATAACTTGCTGATTTTTCCAATATTTTTTTGTATTTTTGCATACATATTTAAATCAAAAATTTAATTTAATTTTTAAAATTCCATAGTAATTTTAAAAAAATTATTTTTTTAAAAACCCTAGTTGCATATACTAGGTCCCTTTAAATCAAGATTTTTTCTAATAATTTTTTTATTTTTTACTTGCATATTTAAATCAAAAATTCACTTTAAATTTCAAAATTCCATAGTAATTTAAAAAAAAAATCTTCCAAACCTTAGTTACATACACTAGGTCCTTCTAAATCAAGAATTTTTCAATAATTTTCTAATTTTTTACTTGCATATTTAAAATAAAAAAATTTACATTAAATTTTAAAATTCCTTAGTAATTTTACAACTAATTCATTTTTCAAAACCCTAGTTGCATATACTAGGTCCCATTGCTTTTGAGGTATCACCTTACATGTTTGTGAGCTTCGTATCCTTTTTATGAATATTCTAGTTGGATATTTTTAGGACTTTACATTTCCTTTATTCATTAATTTACTTCCATAGCATTTTGCTTATTTCAAATTATTACAAAAAATTCAATTAATTTTCATTTTTTTCCTAGTTTAACACTATCCCAATACACAAGTTTTGATGAAACTAATAAGAGGGAACTTTAATACATTTTAACTAAACACCCTAACATGAAAGATGATATGCTTAAAATACTACAAGAAGAGAAAAAAAAAGTGAAAAATGGTCAATATTCTCAGACCACAAAATTACTAGTTATATATGACACTATGGGGGTAATTATGTCTCAACAACCCCCTATAGTATTCCAACCTGCCTCTATGCCACCACTAGTTATAGCTAGTACATCTTTGGTTCCTGATGTGGAAAACCTTTTGCATGAGATAAAATCTCTTCAATCTAAGGTGATACATTTAAATCAAGGTACTTTTATACCTACACAGGCCTTGGGTTCTTTTGATCTACTTTATACACCATTGTCGCATCATATTGCTTCAACACCTATGTCACAAGGTTTTTTTCAACCCAAGCTCACTCTATATGATGGAAAGGGTGATAAATATACATATTTGAGAGATTTTCATGCAACATGCTTGGACTATGTGCCAAATGATTGGCTACTAACCAAGTTATTTCCATAGAGTCTAAAGGATTATGCTTTACAATAGTTCTATAGTCTATCAAATCAATCAGTCAATGCATTCAATCCTTTAGCCAACATTTTCCTAGCTCATTTTAGTATTAACATTGGTGATAAGGTTTCATATTCCCAAGTTATATAATATAAAAAAGGTCAAATGAGCATCTCATAGACTATGTTATTTGATATAAGACTATCTTGGCTAAGATGACTAGCCCCATGGCCAATCAAGAGTTACAAGATATCTTAAAATAGAGTCTTTTAATAGTTTTTCATGAATCAATCATGTTTAAAAGGTTCTCTTCCTTCACTAATTTATGTCATATAGTAAAGGAAAGGGAAGTCAAATTAATTTTAATGGGTAAACTCAAGTACACAAGCATATCAAAAATAATAACCAAGAGTAAAAAAAAGTTCCCATACAAAGTAAATGCCAATGATAACAAGAGTCAAAATTAACTAATAGTTAATGTGGCTTTAGATCCCCCTTAGTGAGTGATTTTATCTACACCTCCTTTGCAAATTTTTTCAAATTTATTAGTTTCTCTAGCCAGATTTTTATAACAAATTTTGGAATGTAATATCATATCTCTCCCTCTTATTTGGGAAGTTGATCCAACAAATCCTCTTCCATGGGGATATGATCAAAATGTGTTCTATAATTTTTATAGTCCACCATGCCACACAATAAATATATGCATCCATTTGAAACATAAGATACAAGACTTGATAGATTATAATGTTATTGATCTTGACACTTTTGTTGAGCCTCCTCAAGAAAAGAAAACATAAGATAAAGATTTAAAAATATTTTTGGATCCTTTTCCAAAAAATTCTAAACAAGATAAAGTGGATACATTAAGTTTTTATAATGCATATCATACCCATCCTCCACCAACTAGATATCAGGCACTTTTAATTAAGTTACACCCTTTGATCAACATGATTATTCTATACAATTATAAATTTCTAGATAGACCTTCTATCTCCTTCTTAGAGTAGAGATAGTTGAGAATGATTCAAATTATCATGCCCTCTTTATCATATCTTACATTCATAGTGCTCTCATAGATAATGAATGAGTATGAACATGTGCAATATGACATTACTACAAAATTTAGGATATTTATAGTAGGATATTACCCTAAAATACATAGTTATTAGTGGATTCAGTGGGCACATATAGAGTTCATTGGGTGATATTGTACTTTCTATATAGTTTTTTCCAAAACATGTGACCACACCATTTACTATTGATCATAGTGCAAGAGTTTTTGATATGTTACTTGGTTGACTATGGATTCAAAAAAATTGAGAAGTACCTTTTATATTTCATAAATGCATGAAATTCATTCATGCTAATCAAGTTTTTACAGTTGGTGGATTTCCATATGAGTTTCCACTCCCACTTTAGAGTCATCTTCTACTTTGCAGTCACCAATTTTAGTTTAGCCACCAGTTTCAGTTTCTCTACTAGTTTAAGTTCTTCTAGTTTAGATTCAGACATAGTTGATGCCTCCATCCCTAGCATAGAGAGTTCATACACTTCCATATATGTCTCTTTTAGATAATCCATAGTTTCAATATTCTAGATAGCTTCTAGCCACATATTCACACCTAGAGTAGTATCATTGAGGTCTCATGCCTTTACACATAGAGCACATGTTTAGGGAGCTTCTCTTACTAATAGATGGATCACTAAGATCCCTAAAATTGTATCCACTTCTCAGAGTTACTAGGGGATGCCAAAATTAGTCTCTACTTCAAATATTTTAGAGAATTTATAGCATACAAAGCTTTTAGATCCATAGTCTCACCCCTTTCATCATGCTTGACAATCACGCATAATCTTTCTCCTTAATATATGAAACCATGATAGGGATTCTCCTATGAGACTCATCAGTTAGTATCATCTCTCCTCAACCTTACTTGTATATAGTTTATTTTTAATTAATTTTATATAGCTCAAAATATGTCAAAATACAAAAACATTCTAATATTCCAAAATACAAAAAAAATCAAATAATTCCAAACATAAAAAATATTTCAATTGTATACATTATCCATGCTTTACATCTCTACTACTATACTAGACTTATATTTTGATATTATATGCTATTATTTGTCAATTTATCTACATTACCATTCTTCACTTGATATTATTTGAGTGTGTGCATTGACTTCTAGATCCTTGATTGCTTCACTCTACTCATTGAGGGGGCATCCTACTTCTACATTTGAGACATACATTGATATATTTACCCACTGGGGGAATCTTATACATGACTATGCCATATAGGTTATGTCATTCCCACACCTCACACTCTAGTTGTCATGTTGATGTACATTAATTACTAGCTTACATATATTACTCTATAAACATTTCACAAGTATATATCACTTGTGTATTTCTTAGCATATACCTAGTCTTGTACTACATGTCTTGCATACTTTCACTTGTTGTTTTGATTAGTTAGATGTGATTTTATTTATAGTATATTACATTCCTTTTTTCTTTCTTTTCATAACTAGATGTGATTACATTTCTCATCTCTCATTTTATCTCTTGTATATGCCTTAGGACATTTGCCAATGCCCTTTGCTTCTATTCTTGTGTATGCTTTAGGACATTTTCCAATGTCATTTTCTTGTACTCTTCTATGTGATTGTGGCTTTCACACCAACCTTGCTTGTTTCTAATTATATGTGTATGTGGAAATTGAACATGCCTTATATGCTTACTTTCTAGTTTGAGTGACATGTTCCCATGTCCATTATTTGATTGGTCCCTTAGCCACTCTTTTGTTATTATTGATTCTTGTCTTGTGTGATTTTTTCTTGATTTATTTTAAATTATTTGCAATTCCATGATCCACACCATGCATTATCTTGCTTTCTTGGATGCCATGGTGGACATCATGTTCCATCCCTCCTTGACAACTAATAACTAACAACTAACCAAAATTCCAGTTCTAGCTTACTACATTGAACATGCTATTACATTGTTATATCTATCTAGGAATACCCTTGTTGATCTAACAATATCCATTACAAACCATGCTATATATTGGGATATCTTGTTGATTATCATTGCTATATAATATATTTTTGGAACATAAAACATTTACGAGGCTCTTTCTTTTGATGGGAGTCATTTTAGGGTTTCCATTCCTACCTTTAAAAGATGGGGAAATAAACATGGGTTTTTTCATAGATTTAAAAGCTCTTAATGGTCAAAAAAGTAGTTTTTAAAACACCCAAAACAATAACCAGACTTCAAACTAGGTAGAATAGATTAGGTAGATAGGTAAAATTATATAGCAGTCATCAAAATTAGCCTTAAATAATAGAAACAAGATTGGATTATAGTCCCAAATATTAGGCTATATATTTTTGGTGCTCCTATCCAAATAGAAAAAAAAATTCCAAAAATAGATATAAAAGTATTTTAGTTACAAATTTTTCACATATAAACCAGTTTAGATTCAACAATTTCAATATAGTTTTTCATAGAAAATATAGATATAGGGGCATCATGCATGGCATGATGCATCTCACTTATAGTTTTAGATTTGGTAGTTGGTATAACTTCCATATCATAATCAATGTTTTAGACACTAGTGATTGGGAGAAATGTGCATGACACATTTAATTTCTTTTCTTTCCAAGTTTAGTACATTACTCAAGTATTTTTAGTAGTTTCATGCCTTACTACATCTAAAGGGGGTTGACATGATTTCTAAGTGGCTTTCACACAAGCCTATAGCCTAGTTTTAGAGTGACTTTCATACAATCCTAATATCCACCTTTTTTGAGTTGGCCAAGATTGGCCTAGTTTTTAGTATACATTCAGCTTTCCATACCAACATTGTTAGATTACAAAGAATTCATAGTATTTAGTAGCCATCTCATATGACACACATTTAAACTAGTATTAGTTTATAGCTTCACTTCATGAGGCAATGATGGATCCAAAGGACTAGCTATCATTTATATTTCTAATCCACCTACTTAGAGGGATTAGACACATAGTTCAAACATCAATCAACACATGCAAGATCATGTATCTTCACTTAGTGGAAGATGATGGAGCCAAAGGACTAGCCTTTATATTCTTGATCCACTCTTGGGGAATTCAAGATTTAGCTTTGTTCATGATATTACTTTTGGTATAACCCATATCTAGTATCATTCAACACCATCCAACACATATTCAACATAACAATAGGTTTTGTATTAGTTTACATACCTGGTGAGGTGTATTTGTTTATTTATCTTCCTCTCTCATTTACCTAACTTTGTATGTTATTATTTTAGATATAGCATATCTAGTAAGAAATGATCTACTCTTTGTTTTCTCTTATAGATTTATCACTTCACAAATGTGCTCTCTCTATGTAGACCCAACATGACATAACTTCATGAGCTTCACCCTTACAGGTAAGTTCAAGCATACTTTCCATTTTTCCTTTATCCTAATATTTCACTTTGTTGTATCACTAGAATAAAGGGGGGGAAATATATTCATATAAAATATGAAAATTGGTAACTTGAGTGTGGCTTGTGACACCCAACCCATAGGTTCCTCTTTATTTCTCTCATGACCCTCATAAGGATCTTTTCACTAATTCCTAGATCTGTATCCTTTCAGATAGTGATTCTACCTTCTCAAAGTAGAATTTCTAGTGATGATTCCATCCCCCTAGGTTCTATTCCTTTAGGGAAGTAGCACATAACTTGGATTATAGCATTGGACCCTAGGGTGTTCATTTTTGGTGCTCTTGTTTAAGTGTATTTTTACCACCAACAATAATTTCCTTTCAGTTCCTATCTTCCTTGTCAACCTAACATGAATAAATTTAAATCATGACCAATAAATCCCTTTAAAAATCCACTAAAATTTCATTTAGAAGGGGTTGTAATATATCACAAAGAAATAAATAATACAATCAAGACTACTCAAGTATATTTCCCTATTCTTTGCATACAACCATTCAATACAACTACACGCACATCCAAATCCTTACAACAGTCCCTAGCCACCTTAAGTACACCTAGTTTTAGTATTTTACATCTTTATATAAATAATTGTACATATCACATCAAGTGGGAGAACTACATATAGCTTGATCCCTCTTCAGAGTATTGGTATGTAGGCAACATGTTGACATAAGGGGTGTGGTTACATGTTCAATGCATCTTACACACACTAACCCTTCTCTTTCCCAAAGTTTATCAAAGTACAATGGAGTATAGGGTTTGAAGAATAAATTATCTCTACAAAGAGTTTTGTAGACATCCAATAGTCAAATTTCACAAGTATGATCACACAGACATAATGAATAAAACCCAAAAAGCTCAAGCCTATTGGACAATAATGATAGAAGAGGACTATATCACTAGACCCCAAGGTGTCCTATTTTGGAAATCCTATCCTTTCATGAAAAAAAGGCTAGAGATTGATTTGTGACACTATCCCAATCTTTCACAATGAATTTCAAACTTTATCTCCATCATCTTAGTCTATTTATAGCTAAGTCTTATTTTCTCCACATCTATTACTATTTTTAAAAAGCTTTAAATTTTGATTAAATTATACAAATCAATAGCTTAATTATTTCAATATTATTTAATAATTTAATTAACTTAGATCATTAACTAAATTAGGGATAGGACTCCAATATTCCCAAAAAATTTAAATCACATAGCCATATTATAAATCAAAATACAAAATTTAGTTTATATGTGCCTCACAACATATTGAAAATTCTCAAGATTCCTTTTTTTTGTTGAACCTTAGGAAGCCAACCATCCATCTAATTTTTGGGTGTTCCTAGAATTGGTTATCCTGATGAGTTACTTTCAAATTACCATTGAATATAACTCTATTGGGCTATATGTATGGTTCTACTTCTATATTTTTTTTATGAATTAGGGTCAATGCATAAATTTAGGTGATAAAAAGTATGACATTCCCCCAACTCTCAAATCTTTTACAAAGGATGTATGCCCTTTTTTAAAATTTTGTGAGGGTCAAGATTATGCCTGAGCCTTAAGGACATACACCCTTTATGATTTAAAAAGGGTGTATGCCTTTTGTAAATGGAATTCACCCTTTGTAAAGTATAAAGGGTGTACGACTTATTTCAATTATCATTTTTTTCCTACAAGAAAACACATGACCCAGCTATGTTTTTTTAATTCCTCTCTCATTGTTTATAAATTTAAGATTGATGTACATGCCTTGGATATTTATCACACCAATGGGATTCAACATTTGGATTGCTACAGGTTAGGTATGCTGATTTTTGCATTTTAATTTTTTTGTTTCTATTTTTATTAATTTATTCAAGTAGAGTTTTGAATTTAGGTTTGCATTAGATTTATTACATCTAAAAAAATTGATTTTTATTTTTAAATTTAGATACACAAGTTTGATGGATCCATTGCATGATTAAAATGTTAGACAAAATCTTGAAAAATTTGATTTTGCATAAGAATAAGTTCAATTATATGAGCAATACAATTCCAAATGTCAACAATTACAAATAATCATCAATGGTTTTCATCACTCTTCATCTATTAGTGGACACATTTTACTTGCCAATACATTAGAATCTATTTTTAATGAAGTTGAAAATGTGACTTCATAACTTGATGCAATGTTGCATCAAAGATAGGCCATGAAATAATTTTATTCTACTAGATTATCATATGAAGATGTGAAGGAAAAAAATAAAAAAGTAAGTTGTGTGTACTTTAATTATTAATCTTGAAACCAAACAACCTCCACCAATGAATTGAAAACACATTAGTATTTATTGGTGTGTTAATGAGGAGATTAAAAATAACTTTTGGGATAGGTAGTGGATGGTATTTGATAATCCTCCATGCAAAAATAATGAGTTTCCATTATATTTTTTGAGAAAATTATATTGTGAGTTTGTTGCAAGAAATTACAAATTATTTTGACATTAAGGTCTCTCTAGGTATGGGAGGTGGGTCTTCATTTGATAGACCTGATGTTAGGTGAGACCAAAACCATAAAAATTGAGTTTAGATAAACATAATGACAATACCACATGCCTCTATTCGTAAAATTTTACATCATAACATATAGATGGACATCCTTGAGGTGGTTACTAGTCTAACACAAGTTATGATTGATCATGGTATGCATACTTTGAAGACTTAAACTCATATTAAAAGTTTTTATAGTGGTAGTAATGGTGTTGGTGGTAGTGGTATTAGTGGAAATGGTAGTGGTGGTAGTGGTTTTGGTGGTGTTGATATATGTGTTAGTGTCCCTCCTCTTACTCATGTTACAATTCATATGCATCATTGCACATCATGTGGAAGGAAGTGTATGAGACATCATGTTCAAGTGTTACATACATAGAGTACATTTATGGAGACTAACATGTTAGAGAATATGCCATATGTACATGCTTTAGTAGTGCATAACATTATCATGCCATACACTAGCATACTAGAGCATATGCCACATGTAGATGCTTCATCAGTGCATGGAATTATCATTTCAAACAATATACAAGATGTATTAGATTCACCAACTCCTATCAAGATAAACTAAGATCATATTGTAGAGGATTTATCAACTTCACCATCTATATTTGATACACATGCTTAATTTTAATTATAGTTTGCTTATGTTTTTAAAATAATATTAAGTTTATTTCTAGTGTGTTTACTTAATTGACTAATTTATTTAACTAAAATTCTTATTTATTGATTGTATAGATGATTGGTGATATTTTAGGTAGCTTGAAAGGCCTTGAATACATTTTATAGGCCACAATTGGCATGGGTATACCTTATACACAAGTTTGGAAACTTTTAAATTGCATATTTATTTATGTACATGTTTATTGTCCTTTTAAAAAAATTATATTGTAAGATATATATTACAGTCATAGATTTTTATCATGTTCATTAGATTCACACATTATTCATTTATTGGTTTTATAGATAATTATGGATGCTATGATCACCCCTAATGGATGAGAAGAAGGTTTAGTTGATGTTGCTACTACATCGTAAAATCCACTATCTCCAAAACATGGCATGATTCAAGGATGGAAACTAGTTAGAACACAGTACAATTGTTTTTATATTTAAGAAATGATATTTTATGTCATATTTACATAATTGTATGGACATATAAATCTAATTCTATATGTATTCTATATAATATTCCCCATCATGGGTGTATATGTGGTCTCATAGCCCCAAATAGCAATTTAGATGGAATATAGTGAGTCTAGAATCACTTTACAAAATTTTACATTCTTGAAAAAAATTTCAAATTTTCAATATACCATTTTAATGTATTAAATTTTATATTTCATATATTATATAGACACAATAATTTTCATCAATTATCAATGAAATAATGGATGACTCACATGATGAGAGGATAGTATCTCCTCAAATTGAGGCATCCAATGCCCCTAAATCTACATCTATGAAAACACAACATAATTTATTTGGAGGAAATGAGAAGCAAGAGAGATAGTTATTATGTTAGGGGTCTAGTTGTAGGCACAATCAATTTTGTATGCCGATATGGTCCACATTATATGCCTATATGGTGCATTTTTTCTATGTACATATTATGGTCTAGATTTTTTCTTTATATATGTTATATTATTAATGTTAAATTATGACATATAACTTTTCATGTATTAAATATATACTATTCAAAAATATGATTCCTTTACCTATCCATGGTTTCTATTTTGATAATTCAATGTTAACACATATTATTGGTTAATGATCATTATTACTTCATATGCAGTTAAAAAATCCACATTATTCTCTAAGTTAGGTGATTTGTCATTATGTATATTTTACATTTGATATTTACTATATACTTGTTTCATTTACATTTAATAACATATCAATTTACAATTGTGATGTTTAAGTAGACTTGGGATCAATTTCATGGACATGTAAATATTATAAATTATACTTAATCATAAATTTTAAGAGGTTTAGTGATTCAATTGTGTGTGTTTATGCTTTGTTATCATAATTTGCTTCTCAATATAGTCTTGTTGTGCCTCATGTAGGCTTTTAAGTCTTTAGGATTAGATGATATGTCATCACCATAAGTATTATTTATTTTTTGCATGAGATCTAACCTATGTAAGGCCTTGGTATAAGATTATTTAAAATCAAAACATATTATGTTGTCTACATTATTGTGCCTCATGTGGTATTTTAAGTATTTAGTCTTACATGATATGTCATCATCATAAGTATTCTTTATTTATTGTGCAAGATCTATCTTATGCAGGACTTTGTTAAAAGATTCAAAGATTCAAGTATTCTTTATTTGTTGCATGAGATCTAGCCTATATAGGGGTTTAGATGATATATCATGTTGACTACTAATTATAAATGTGTTTTTGGTTTAATGATTCATTTAATTTTAAGCCATCTCATATCGTGATTTAACTACCATGGTGTAGACATTTGTTTGGTATTTTTCCATTATTATGTAAATAATTGACATACATGATTTTTTACCTCTAATCCATTCTTTGGAGAAGTCACTACACACTGTTATTTTATAATTGAAAATCCAACTCTAGTAATCAAAAAATGTATTCATATCTTAATATAGTTTAATGAACAATTCAACTTTCTTTGATTGATTTTTCATGTTTATCAATTTATGGGAAATGAATATCAATTATTTTTATGATATAATTTTTTTGATATCTAATCCAGTTCAAACACTTTCAAAAAATAATACTACATTTAAATTTTAAATTTATTTTAATTTCTTGATCAAACATTTTTCTATCTTTATAATGTTTAGTATACATCTTACAAAATAATCACATGAATTACTCCTTTCACTTTCATCATCTAGGATAAGCTTTGAAAGTTTCTTTGTTTACAAGCATAAAATAGTTTTTTTAACACCATTATAACATTATATTGGTGTAAGTCATGGCTCAAGCCACTCTTCAAAACAATTTTCACATATATATGATTTGCGGGACTGAAATGTTGCACACACCAAGAAACTCAATTTCTCTTGACTCTCTAATTTGATAGGTGTTATAAATTTTCCAAATGGTAGTGCATACACAAGTGTGTTTTTAGTGTTTTTTTGGTAATAAATAACCTATCATGGATTCAAGTTGTTTTTAATATATACACCTTACCTTTCACGTTTTAGGCATTTCAAAGCTTTAGCCAACTTGTCAAATCCTCCTCCAGGTTTGGTCATGAATTATAGCATAATTGTGATGGATAGAGATGATCCATCAGATCCTAGACATGCATGTAAAAGTTATATAAGAAATTTTTAGAGGATTTTATCTAACTTAAGATGGAAAAGATGTGGAAATGAGGTTTCTCTTATGGCCAATCTCTTAAAATGGGCTAAATTTTGGTCAATGAGGGTTGTATATTCTGACTCATCATCCCATTCAATGAAAAATCTACATAAACATATCTAGATAGGAAATTTTAGGCTAGAAAAAACATTGTCTAATCTTAGTTAGACCTCAAGAGTGAAATTTGTAGTTGGTCAGAGGCATCTTTTAATAGAATTCACTCATCCCTGAGTGTGAAAAATGAATAAACTTATATCATGTATTATAGGATAATGGTGAGGGATATAAATTATCCATAAGCTCCTAAATGTGAAAAAATGAGTCCTATAATAAATCACAAGAGGATTTTATCTATATAAATATGGATAAGATGTAGCAATGAGGTTTTTCTCATGGCCAAATCTCTTAGAATAGGCTAAAATCTGGTCAATGGGGGCATATATTATGAATCATCATCCCAATCGATGAACCATCTATATGGACACATCTAGATAGGAATTTATAGGCTATAAAAACATTTGTTAAATATTAGTCAAGATTTGAGAGAAAAAATTGTAATTGGTTGGATGCATCTTTTAAGAGAATTCACTCATCCATGAGTGTGCAAAATGAGCAAACTTTTATTATGTGTTACAGGATAACCATGAGGGATAGAGATAATTCATTAACTCCAATACATGCATGGATTATTCCTATAATAAATTACAAGAGGATTATATCTAAATTTAGATGGATGAGACATGGAAATGAGGTTTCTCTCATGGCCAAATATCTCAGAATGAGCCAAAAGTTGGTTAGTGGGGGATGTATATTCTAACTCATCATCCTAAATGACAAATAATATATATAGACATGTCTAAATAGTAATTTTTAATCTATAATGACCTTTTTTTGGTCTAATTTATTTACCAAGAGTGAAATTTGTAGTTTTTTAGAGGTATCCCTTGAGAGAATTCACTCATCCTAGAGTGTACAGAAAGAGCAAACTTCCATCGCATGTTATAAGAGAATCATTAGGGAAAGAGACAAGCCATTAAATCCTATATGTGGATAGATGAGTCCTATAATAAATACCAAGATTATTTTATCTAAATTTATATGGAGAAGATGCAACATGAGGTTTCTCTCATGGCCAAATCTCTTAGAATAGGCCAAAAGTTGGTTAGTGGGGGTTGTATATTCTGACTCATTAGCCCAATCAATGAACCATCTATACTAACACATCTTAAAAGGAATTTTTAGGATATAATAACCTTTATAAAATCTTGGTTGGGCCTTGGGAGCTAATTTTTTAGTTGGGCAGAGGCATCCTTTAAGATAATTCACGTGTCCTTGAGTGTGTAAAATGAGTGAAATTTTATCATGCATTTCAAGAGAATCATGAGGTTTAGAGATGAGCCATCAGTTCTTACTCATGCATACACAAGTCCTATAAGAAATAAAATGAGGATTTTATCTAACTCAATATGGATGAGATGTGGTAATTAGGTTTATCTCATGGCCAAATCTCTCATAATGATCCAAAAGTTGGTCAGCAGGGGTTGTATATTCTGAGTCATCAACCCAATCGATGAACTGTCTATGTGCAAACCTATGAATAGGAATTTTTAAGATAGAACCACATTTTTATGATTTCAGTCATGCATTAGGAGTGAAATTTTTAGTTTTTTAGAGGCATCACTTAAGAGAATACACTCATCCTTGAGTGTGCAAAATTGTGAACTTCCATCACTCATTACAAGACAAATGTGAGGGCTAGAGATGATTTGTTAGATATTACACATACATGGAGGAGTATTTTATGAAATTTAAAGAGTAATTTATCTAAATTAATATGGATGATATTTGATAATGAGGTTTCTCTCACAACCTTATCTCTTAAAATAAGCTAAAAGTTGGATAGTGGGGGTGGTATATTCTGAATCATCAGCCCAATCAATGAACCATCTATGTGGACACATATAGAGAGGAATTTTTAGGCTAGAAAAACCTTTTTATTATCTTGATTAGGCCTTAAGAACAAGATTTTTAGTTCATTAGAGGCATCCCTTAAGAGAATCCACTCATCCCTATGTGTGCAAAATGAGTGCACTTCCATCATGCATTGCAGGAGAACTGTGAGGGATAGAGATGAGTCGTTAGCTTATAAATGTGTATGTATGAGTCTTATAAGAAATCCTATGAGTATTTTTTATAATTAAATATGGATGAGTTTGGGTAATGAGGTTTCTCTCATCACTAAATCTTTTAGAATAAGCCAAAAGTTGGTCAGTGGGGTTGTATATTCTAACTCATCAACCCAATTGATGAATCATCTATGTGAACACTTCCATATAGGATTTTTATTATATAAACACATTTTTATCATCTTTATCAGGCCCTAGGAGTGAAATTTATATTTTTTATAGGCATCCCTTAAGAGAATCCACTCGTCCTTGAGTGCGTAAAATGAAAAAACTTCCATTACGCATTACATGAGAACTATGAGGGATATAGATAAGCCATCAGATCATACATATACAAGGATGAGTCCTATAAGAAATTTTGGGAGGAAATTACTAACACAAGATGGATAAGATGCAAAAATCAAGGTTTTATCACAGTCAAATCTCTCAAAAAGGTCAAAAGTTAGATAGCGGGGGTGGTATTTTATGACTCATTAGCCCAATAAATGAACCATCTATGTGAACACATCCATATTAGAATATTTAGTATAGAAAAGCATTTGTCTATTCTTGGTCAGTCCCTAGGAGTCAAAGTTTTAGTTTGTTGAAAGCATTCCTTAAGAGAATCCATTCCTCCTTGAGTGTGCAAAATGAGTGAACTTATATTGTGCATTGTAGGAAAATAGTGAAGGATAGATACAAGTCATCAAATATTACATGTGCATGAATTATTCCTATAATAAATACTAGGAGAATTTTATATATCTCAAGATGGATAAGAAGTAGCAATGAGGTTTCTCTCATGACTAAATCTCTTAGAACAAGCCAAAAGTTGGTTAGTAGGGCTATATATTCTAACTCATCAGCCCAATCGATGAATCATCTATAAAAACATGTTTGGATAGGGTTTTTTGGCTATAAAAAACATTTTTTGGTCTTATTTAGGCCCTAAGAGTGAAGTTTGTAGTTTATTGGAGGCATTCCTTTAGAGAATCCACCTATCCTTGAGTGTGAAAAATGAGTAAACTTCCATCATGTATTACAAGAAAATCATGAGGGATAAATATGAACTGTCAGCTCCTACACATACATAGATGAGTCCTATAATAAATAAAAAGAGGATTATATCTAATTAAAGATGGATCAGATGTGGAAATGAGGTTTATTTCATATCTTAATCTATCATAATGGGCTAAAATTTAGTTAGTGGGGACCATATATTCTGACTCATCAACCTAAATGATGAATCATCTACATGGACATGTCTAGATAGGAATTTTTAGTCCAAAAATACCTTTTTTCAGTCTTAGTTGGGCCTTCAGAGTGAAATTAATAGTTTTTTGAAGGCATCCCTTAAGATATTCCACTCATCCCATGGTGTACAAAATGATTGAACTTCCTTCACAAATTTTAGGAGAACCATGTAGGTTAAAGATGAACCATCAACTCTTACATGTGTATGGACGAGTCCTCTAAGAGATAATATGAGGATAATATCTAAATAATGATGGATGATACATGGAAATGAGGTTTCTTGCATGTGTAAATCTCTTAGAATAGGCTAAAAGTTGGTTATTAGGGACCGTATATTCGAACTCATCAAACCAATTGATGAATTGTCTAAACAAACACATCTATATAAACATTTTTAGGTTAGAAAAAACATTTTTACAATCTTGGTTGAGCCTTGAAAGTGAAATTTAAATTTGATCAAAGGCATTGCTTAAGATAATCCACTCATTCTAGAGTATAAAAAATGACAAAACTTCCATCATGCATTGCATAAGAAGAATGAGGGATAGAGATGAACCATAAATTCCTACAAAATGTGGCAATGAGGTTTATCTCACTACCAAATCTCTAGAATAGGCCAAAATATGTTCAGTAAGGGCTATATATTCTGACTCATCAACCCAATCAAAAAACAATATATGTAAACACATCCAAATAGGAATTTTTAAGTTATAATGACCTTTTTCTAGTCTCAATTGGGCCTTGAGGGATTTAAATTGAAATTTGATAAAAGGCATGCTTTAAGAGAATCCACTCATCCTCAAGTGTGTAAAATGAGTGGAC
This sequence comes from Torreya grandis, assembly GCA_037957365.1. Classification (NCBI taxonomy): domain Eukaryota; kingdom Viridiplantae; phylum Streptophyta; class Pinopsida; order Cupressales; family Taxaceae; genus Torreya; species Torreya grandis. Next base: position 2,689,920 of record JARHVA010001259.1, read on the forward strand.
TTATGTCGTATATTAAAGGAGAACCATGAGGACTAGAGATGAACCATCACCTCTTACACATGCATGGATGAGTCATATAATAGAAAATATGAGAATTATATATAAATTAGGATGGATGAGACATGATAATGATGTTTATCTCATAACTAAATCTCATTTAATGGGCCAAACATTGGTTAGTGGGGGTCGTATATTCTGACTTGTTAGCCCAATTAATGAACCTTTTATTTGAACACATTCATGTAGGAATTTTTATGCAATAAAAACCTTTATAAAGCCTTGAGAGTGAAATTTTTAGTTTATTAGAGGCATCCCTTAAAATAATCCACTCATTTTGGAGTGTACAAAATGAGTAAACTTATATTGTGCATTATAGGAGAACCATGAGGGATAGAGATAAATTTTTAGCTCCTAAATGTGCATGGATGAATATTCCAATAGATATTAATAGGATTATTTATAACTCAAGATGTATGATACTTAGTGATGAGGTTTCTCTTGTAGCCAAATCTCTTAAAAAAGGCCAAAATTTGGCCAATGGGGGTCATATATTCTGACTCATCAGCTCAATTAATGAACCATCTACATGGACACATTCAGATAAAAAATTTAGGCTATAAAAACATTTGGTTAATCTTAGTTATGCCGTGAGAGTGAAATCTTATGTTGATCAAAGGCATCACTTAGGAAAATCTACTGATTCCCAAGTGTGTAAAATGAGCAAACTTCCATTGCATAATATAGGAGAACCATAAGGGATAAAGATAAATCATTAGATACTACATGTGCATGAATGAGTAAAACAATATATCCTAATAATATTCTATCTAACTTTAGATAGAGGAGATGTGATAACTAAGTTTCTCTTATAGCTAAATCTCTCATAATAGGCCAAAATTTGGTCAGTGGGGGTTGTATATTCTGACTCATCAACCCAATCAATGAACCATCTATGAATAAACTTATGGATAGGAATTTTTAGGATATAATTATATTTTTCTATTATCAATCCATAATAGTGAAATTTGAAATTTATCAAAGGCATCCCTTAATAAAATCTACTTGTCTTTAAGTGTACAAAATGAGCAAACTTTCTTCACATATTTTAAGAGAACCATGAGGGATAGAGATAAATCATCAGCTCCTAAATATGGATGGATGATTATTATAAGAGATCATAAGAGGATTTTATCTAAATCAAGATGGTGGAGATGTGATAATGAGGTTTGTCTCACAGCCAATTCTCTCAAAATAGGCAAAAAATTGGTTAATGAGTTTGTATATTCTGACTTATCAACCTAATCGATGAATTATCTGCATAGACACCTCTAAATAGGAGTTTTTAGGCTAGAAATAAATTTTTATAGTATTCATTAGGCCTTGGGAGTGAAATTTTAAGTTGATCAAAGGCATCCCTTAAGAGATTCCACCTATCATTGAGTGTGCAAAATGAGCAAACTTTTATCATATATTATAGGAGAACAATGATGGTTAGAGACAAACTATTAGCTATTACATGTGCATGGACAAGTACTCTAAGATATTTCAAGAGGATTTTCTATAATTAGATATGGAGGAGATGATATAATGAGATTTATATAACAAATAAATCTCTTACAACATGTTAAAAGTTGGTCAATGTGGTTGTATATTCTCACTCATCAACCCAATCGATGAACCATTTGTATGAACATTTGGGATAGTAATTTTTAGGCTATAATAAACATTGTCTAAGATCCAAAGATTGAAATTTTTAGTTGATCAATGGCATCCCTTAAGATAATCCACTCACCCTTGAGTGTACAAAATTAGTAAACTTTCATCATGCATTGGAGGAAAACCATGAGGGTTAGAGATAAACCATCATCTCCTACATGTGCATGGATGAGTCCTATAAGAGATAGTATGAGGATTATCTCTACATTAATATGGAATAGGTGTGATAATGAGGTTTATATTGCGTCTAAATCTCTCATAACATGCCAAAAATTGGTCAATGAGAGCTATATATTCTATCTCATTAGCCCAATCGATGAACCATCTATGTGGACACATCAGGAGAGTCATTCTAAGGTTATAAATTCCATTTTTTGATCTAGATTTTCCCATAGTAATTAAGGTTATAATTGATTTGAGTCATCCCTTAAGATAATCCACTCATCCCTTAGTGTGAAAACTAAGCAAACTTCTATTGTACATTATAGGAGAATTGTGAGGGATAGAAATGAACCATCAAATCCTAAACATGAATGGATGAGTCCTATAGGAGATCATAAATAAAATTATTTTTGTGTTTTATTTAAAATAAAAATAAATAGAAGGTGAAAAATGGTTTTCTCAAGGTAGATAAAATTAATATGAATTTTTTTTGGCTTCTCTTCATTTCAAGAAGATAATCTTATCTACTCATGGCACTGACCACGTGAAGGTGGAAGCTCATCTGGTGCCACTAACCTACATTAATATTATTAGTAAAAATTTGAAACAAAAATAGACACATAATGATAAAATATTTGAAAATTAAAATACATTAAATCAAATAACTTTACTATATTAATTTTAAACACTAGATAAACTTACTAACTCAATATAACGTACCTTTAATATCAACTTTATTTGTAAGTGTTTTAATAATTGATTTGTGGTTAGATTCATGTACCTTTAAAAAATTATATTTTGAGGTTTTCAATGATATTTGATCATTTTAATATTTGTATCAATAACCAAGTTTGAATAATGAAGCACTACCCTAAGTATTTCAAAGTCCTCAAATAATAATTGTTTTAGTTTTTTATGATATTACCTACGAAGCCAAGTTCTAGTAATCATTATAGATCTAGTGGGATAAATTAACTCTTATCCATCCATAACATTTGTGGTTAATTTTTTTGCCTCTACATAATGACTTAAATAGTATTTTATTCCCTTGTCATTGTCCTCAGGAGTTATGACTGCAAAAACATGCCATACATTTAAAGTATAATCAAATCGTAAGCACATCTAGGAAAAAATAAAAATATTACTAATATCTAACTAAGGTTGTATATTTAATTAAATACTAAATTTTACCTAATTGCACAAGATCTGAGATGTGGTAAAATTCAACATGTAACTCTATTTCATGATCTATCAATTGTTGGAGTGAATGGATACTCTCTATAGGTGATATGGGTCTATAATACCATTTTTCAACCCATTATTTTGACTCACATTCATTTCAATTAAAATTTCATACATGAGGAACAAAAACATGCCATATCCCTAGTATAAATAGTCCATGAACATGAATTTGAGCTTTGAATGGAGTGGAAAACACTTGATCTAGGTACTATAATGCAATCTTCATACATTGCCTTATTTTGTTCCTCTATTAACTAAAATAATATTCATACATGCTAATGTTTATTCGATCCATGAAAAATATTTCATTACACCAAGTCACAATACTTACAACATCAATCAAATTAACACCATCCTTGTGATTTGCCTACTCTCTTTTAAGGGATATTTTTGTGCATGTGCCTACACCATCATGTTCTCCTTTTCCATGATCAACCTCAAAGAAGCTCCAAATTTTTTGAGATCCATTCTTATTATTCTTTATACTTAATAGTAAAACATTTGAGAATTATTAAACTACCCTACAAAATTGTTTGACCAAATGTAGTGTGTATCAAACATGATTTATCTTACATTCATATTTATATAAAATATCTCAAAACAACACTAGATAAACTTTATAGAATGAAATATATCATCACTCATATAAAAGTGGTACTCCCTCAAACTCTTTATGTTGTCATATGTGCTATTAGGTGCATGTATTAATGTAATATGAACACAAATTCAAACTTTAATTGAATTATAGTATTGGGATTGAACCTCATTCTATGGTTGTAGTGTGTAGTTCTCTAATAATTCCAAAACCAAAATAATGGTGCCAACTGGAAAGTTGTCCTTGCATACCCTGAATTGATTATCTAACCATTTTTATTTGTGTGTGCGTGTCTTGAATATTAGTAGATAATATTCTTCTTAAATTTAAACATGAATTCAAATATAAAAACTTTGGTCATAACTCATTCACTTCTTGATGACTCTTTTCCATATTTTAACACATACTTTACAAATTTTTACTTCTTATAATCAATTAGTTGCTTCCCAAATTCATGTGAAAAATATTCATGTATAAAACTCATCAAATTTTAAAAACCACCACAAATGTTACATGTTATATATAATCATTTTTGGAATAAATATTGTTCCTCAGGTCTTTGATATAAATGACCTTGAATTAATTCTCTTGATGTCTTAGGTGGGGAAGACACCATACATTCCTACAAAATCTTGTCAGTATGTAAAGTACAATGTATATTATGAAAAACATAAAAATGCATAGAAAATTCAACATGTACCCTACAAAAATATGTGGTGAGTTCTTGGTTGATTTTAACATAGAAAGGATTACACATCTCAAATCACCTTTGGTGAATTATCAACTGGGCATTTAATTTTTCAATAAACTTTTTCTAAAATTCTATTTGGGTCATGTATAAGAAATGTTTTGCATGTGGCTCTTGATTTTTTGAGCCTTTTACTCTTTTAAAAACATATTTTTCATTAGGTTAGACCCTTGTGTTTTTGTGCCAAAAATTTTCACTCAAATGTCTTATTCCTTCAACCAATACCTTATCTTTCTGTGGGAGTCTACCACTAAATGCCCAGCAATCCATGAGTGAAGGGTCATCAAGACTTTTTCTTATTTTTATGACATTTATTATAATTTTTATATTTAAATTCAAGGATTTACTTATTTTTATTAATAATTATATATTTAGGTGTTGACTTACTATAGATTCCATTATAACTTGTCTTGCCACATTACTATTTTTATTTTGACTTTTATTGCCTATTGCCTTTAATGTATTAAATATATTTTGTACTATTGTACTATTTATTCCCTCCATGTTTAATGTAATTAACCCCAAATTATTCATCACAAGGTACATTTTTTGCATTTTCATTAATTTAGAAAATAATTAACATCATTTTGTATAGGTTTTATTCTTAAATGCATAGTCCCATACACATTGAGCATGACATTGAAGTGATATTTTTAACATTTTACCTTTCATAGGTTCTATTATTTTTTCATCTATTTCAACCAAATACATTTGTGTTCATCTTATTATCATTAAATGTGTGTGTGTAGGATCTATACTTTTTATTAAATTGGGTAGCGTTACCACTTTAACCATAGTAGGGATAATAGAGGGTTGACTATCTATAGTAGACCCTATAGGAAAATTAAATTACTATTCATTAGGAAGCACATGATTTAGGTTAATTACTTGGTGTTTATTATCATCATACTCAAAAAATTCATTATGAATAGATGTTTCATTAAATTATGTTTGTCTATATGTTTCACCACTCATTAAAAATTCATTACTTACATGCTCTAAATTTTGAATTTTATCATGAAACAAAGATTTATTAGGTTGTCTTATCTCATTTAAAGACATATCTAAACTAAATTATATATAATTAGTCACATTATTTTTATTTGAAATATTACTTGGTGTAGAAGAATCACCTTTACCTTGCCTAGAAGTCCTTATGGATACTCTCTTATTTGCTTGTCTTTTTCTTTCTTTTTCTCTTTTCTTTTCAATTTTCTCATTTGTTAGATATTTTGTTGGTATTTTATGATGACTTCTCAACCCCATTATTTATATTTAACAAAATAAGATAATTGTAGATTTAAACTTGAATAATTTGTAGTGATTCAAATGAAGTGAATAAACAATTTACCAAATTCACATAGTTACAAGTAGAAAAACTAGTTTGTAATTTGTAAATAACAAAATAAATGAGTAGTTTTCATGGGAAAGGAAAGAGAAATTCATGAATCACAAAAGGCGTACATGATTTTAAAATCATGGATAATTTTTGTCATCCATGAAAAAATAGGTAAAAATATTGATTAAGGAAGAAAATCATCTAGAAAGGGCATACACCCTTTACAAAGGGTGTACACCCTTTTCAAGTTTAGATTTTTTTTCCACTTTCCCTATAAATTTACCTCAGTTTTAGACCAACGGGGTCTCAAACCTGGTCCAAGCTCTGTCATGGACCAGCCATGGAGATTTCTAAGAAATTTAGGGGTTTTTTGTCATTGTCGACATGCTTGATTAAGTAGCTTTTATTAGTATTTTTTTTTAAATTATATGGGTTTATAGAGGAGAAAGCATAGTTTTAGTATATGTGTGTGTGTGTGTGTGTGTGTGTGTGTGTGTGTGTGTGTGTGTGTGTGTGTGTGTGTGTGTGTGTGTGTGTATGTATATATATGTATATATATATATGTATATATATATATGTATGTATATATATATATATATATATATATATATATATATGTATGTATACACACACACACACACACACACACACACACACACACACACACACACACGCATGTATGTATATTAAAAAATTAATAAAAAATATTCTCAATAATATTTGACATTTCACCTACCCATATATGAAGTTTCATAAAAAAATTCATTCATTTCCTCAAAAAACATGTGTTTGTACACATGCAATATTCTTATATTTTCACACAAATGACCAACCTATTGTCATAAATGCATCTATTTTTCACACTTTTATCATCTGGGTATTGAAAAAAATTATATATTTAGAAATTAAATTCAAAATTCCATAATTCATTTTTTAATGTCATTTTCAAATTCCTTTTCAAAGTGTCTCAAACATTATCTTCAAGTTCAATTATTGTTATTTTAGAAAAAGTGTCACTTTATACCCCCTTTTATCCCCCATTATGCTGCATATACCTAACATCATGATGACACTATGTAGTAATCAAGAAAGTATCCCTAAGAGCCTACACTACCAATAAAATCCTTCTAAAACATCTAACTAATATTTTTTTTATAAAAATAGTTAGTAAAGATAATTATATTTTAATTTACTACTTTATATTATGTGTTGTATTATAGATGCATTAGCTAGTGTCAACATAGTTATGTGTTGTGTTTTAACTGCATCAGCTAACATAAATAGAGTTACTTACCTATGTGAACTACATTGATTATTTTGATATAGTTCCTTGTGTTTTTATCCTTGACTACATCTAACAACTTGATGTAGTATATTATTTATATATTAATTATTCTAAGACTTAAATGCATTTTAAAAATCAATACAATTTATTTCTTATTATCTTCATTCTTCTAAGACCTGACTTCATCAAATAATTTAATGTAACATGTTCTCTATTATATTCATTTTTGTGATAAATTACTCCATTGAAAAAATGATATAGTCTATTTCTTGTTATCTTCACTTTCCTATAAGACTACATTGTGCAATTTGATATACTCTATTTTTCATTCTTGTATCTTATAAACTACATTGAACAACTTGATATAGTTTTATTTTACTTATCCAATTCCATTGAGTTTGATGATACAATCTATTATCTATATTTTTACCATATCATCCAACCCAACTTAGTTTATACCTTCATTTTCCATCATGCAATATATTTTCTCTATTTTTAAATAATGAACCCAACAAGACCTAATGGATTTTAGTAATTCATATAAATCATCTAAGTATATCCTTATTATTTTATATAAAACTAAGACGTAAGTAATATCCATGTCGCTACTAGAATAAAAAACTATAGTCCACTTCCATCTCTTGATCCACACATGCCTATTATATATGATGAGAGTGATCTTGAGTATACTACCAAAATGATTATTTTCATTAATGGCCAACCTAAACATAGGGTAAAAACCCCTAAAATTATATATAACCTCATTATGGGACCTTACATAGGATGTCCCCCTTCACCTACACACAAATTTTATATAAAATGTGGGGTAAGTCAATAAATGACTTCCACTTTCCTTATTCCTCCGCCATGACTAGTATTGATACTAATATGGTAGATCAATATTTAATTGATGAAACTACTCAAATTTCTCTCCCATTAAATTATTATAAATAAAATTACACATAGGATGATTTCAATTACAAGTAGTATGGGGTGGCTAAACTCTTTCAAGACCTTCTCACCATGTCCCTCACACTTTTAGTAACATGGGTATCTTCACCATATACATTACTAATGAAATTGATTTTATCAATTATCATGCATTTAATATTTATCCATCTTATGATTATGCATATATTATGTCACATGCATAATAATGAAAATTGGATGTAATGCATTATCAAAAAAACTTAAAAATGCATGCATTCAACTGAGATGTTCAAGTAGTTTATATATTTTCTAATTCTAAACCAGAACCAAAAACTTATTTACCTCATACCAACCCAAATTAATTATATAATCCATGGGTTTTCCAATAAATTATTAATCTTCCTGTCTCTAACATAATAGAATATATTGATACCATTCAAACAATTCTACATAGTAATAACTATATCAGGCTCATCACTAGTGTTCACTTTATTTCTCATCTCTTAGTCTGTATCAACCAACCTAATATAATAAAATATCTAGTTTTATATTTTAGTTAATAAATAATATATATTTCTATTACAATTATCTTAAATTTACCATCTATAATAGACTACATCAGTCAACCTGATATAGTTAAATCTATTTATATTCCTGATAATTATATCGACCAAACTAATATTGTTCAGTTTAGTTATATTAATGACTATATCTTCCATCATAATAAAATTTAGTCTATATTTATTATACCTAAATATATCAATTATCTTAACATATTTCAGCTAATCTCTATAATACCAAACTATATCCGCTATAAAGATATCATCTACTCAAAGTCTCTACCTTTTACTTCACATCCTAAAATTACCTTAGATGTTAAGGCTAATACTATAAGACAAAAACATTTAGAGTTTGAACAAAAAGGTTAATAAAACTATATATCTTGAATAATATTTTGAATATTATATAAATTTACCTATTGTTCCTAGAAAAAAATATATCTTAGAACTACTCCATTCTAGAGAGCCTTAAATTCCTGGCCAACATCACAAAATTGATTTTTTTAAGAAAAAGGATATCTCCTTCAATAATTTTGTTGATCTCATAGATCCAAACACACATCCTATTTATAATATTTATATAGATACATATCATTACAATATGTAAATGAAATTCTTATGGAGTAAACTATTATAATTAGCTATGACACCACTACCTCTCCTAGACCCATTATTGTCTCAAAGGAACTTCCTTCCAAAAAAAAATATAACTATAGTCTCTTCTTCAAAAAATATCATGAATCATTTCATTTTTAATGTAAACATATGCTTGGTATTTACCCTATAATCATGTTCCATAACATCATAACCAACCTTGATGAAAAATCAATGCATCAAAAGCAACAAAAATTCCATCCTGAGTATATTTTCTATGTTGTTGGTTACCTATTGAATTGAATTAGCTAGGATAATTATTATATGACATCAAAAATGTGATATAATTTTTTTTAAAATCTTAATTATTTTCATATTTAATTGGACATGCCACACAACATTATTGATAACCTAATCAATTGCATTGACTAATTTATATGATATCAAACATGATTTTTTTAAACTATTTTTTAAGTACATTGACCTAGTTGATACCATTCAAACAATGTAATGATTTTCACTTTTCCCTAATAAATTAACTTTAAATGATATTTTAATTTTTTAAATATACCCATTACCCATCCTATTTTTTACTCTTGTCTTATATTTGTTGGAGTGAATTCTATTACATGAATTTTCCTTGATTCATACTTTCCTAATATAGTTAATTTTAAATATAAAATGCTTCAAAATAATAATTAATGCATTCCATACGTATACATCACCAAATGATATTTTAATACATCTAGTAGCTCATTCATATCCTTCTCCATGAGTCATCATCTCTTAAATTGATAAATTTGGATACACATAGTTTTGGTTTCCAAAATATATCAAATGTGAAAATGAACAACTTTTTACCCTTTTATAGTAAAAATTTCAAATCATCCAACCTTTAATTATTTACTTAGGGATTATATATTTTTCCCATATTTATATTTACATATGTCCTTTTTATGAACCAAAATAATCCTTAAAATACTAGTGAGATAGAGATTTTTCAGTGCTGACAATATATTTTTACGAAAAATTCAAATTTTATCTAATTTTTTAGGTATACCTCATTTTTATAGACATAAGGTACCTCTCATTTTTTATACTAAACTTATTTTACATATAAAAATTAAATCTAAGATAAATATTTATAGTTTATTTACTTTAATTTATTTTCCACTTTCTATTGCATTTAGTTATCTCAGTTTTTATGTAACTATGTTATTTACTAAAGCACCATCCCATATTAAACTATTATGAAATGTGATGAGATTAAAATGGGGGATATGTATACACATATTATTTTTCACTTTTATTATTTACTGATGTTTTCTATTTTATAAACCTATAGAGTTTGAGTATCCATGAATGCACGAATTAAAGGGTGCACCAAAAAAGGGGTGGGCATGCCTTTGATACTTTATGAGAGATATTTTTTATTATCTATCATTCTTATATCCATTTTATCTTCCTTATATTTTATCCCCTAATATATCTCCTTATATATTTCATCCTTAAGCTACATCAATAACTATAGTTCCTACTACATCAACCCAACCTGATGTAGTCTTATTTGGCATTTGTCCCTTCCCTACTACATTGATCTAACTAATGTAATTTTAAACATGCTAGTGTAAACTTAAAAACTATATTTTCATGTTATATGTATTCCAAGGTCAATCAGCCCATTTCAAAATACATCAAGCTGAATAATGGTGTTGACTTGAATTTTAGGATCAATTAAGATTATGGACCACTATTAATATAACTCATCATTTAATTCAGAGAGAGAGAGAGAGAGAGAGAGAGAGAGAGAGAGAGAGAGAGAGAGAGAGAGAGAGAGAGAGAGAGAGAGAGAGAGAGAGAGAGAGAGAGAGAGAGAGAGAGAGAGAGAGACTTGTAATTCTACCCTAGATGTACACTTGGAAGAGTTATGTTTTGGGATAATGTCTTAAATTAAATATTGTATTATGGATACTTGGATCCATTAGGATGATTCATTTTATCCTATATATTTATTTGTCCCTTTGATATCTTTATAACCATAATAATCTCTTTAAAAACAACATTAGATAATGGGAAGATCAAGGCTCGATAGGTACTCCTCAAGGTAAGTATATTTTAACCCCAGATATTTCATTTAATAGATAAACGTTACTTAATGTCTTGGATAATGAATGTTTATCTCCTTATTTAATCTTTCTCTACACTTATACTTAGTGTAACTATATGATTTATTGAACTTTCCATCTTTCCATTTCAGGTATCCTAAGACCCCATTTTACTACCTTGGCTCTGTACCAATTTTGATATGTTTATAGACCTTCCACTTATATTTATTATTTGTAATTTTATCCTATTAAAAAATAGAGATATATATATATATTTATTCCATGGTGTTGTTATCCTAAAGGATTTTTAACCCTTTCCTTTGACATTGTGTTGTAGGTTCTCCTATTACTAGGTTTTCAAATCCATTTGGTCACTTTCTAAAACTTTTAGTATCATTAGGTTATATTTGATTTAACTTCTCCAAGTCTTGATATTAATTAGAAAGGATATTTTCACACTCATCCTAACCCTTTACATACAATAACCACTATTAATATTCATTTATAGGGAGATTACCAAGATATCAAAATATAGTAGAGTTTGGACATAAGATTGGTCTATCTATGTAGTGGAATTTATATGCTTTCATATTTATTCACAGTAAGCTATATAAGAGAACCCTAAACTGAAACTCATTCCATATATTGTATCTAATAATTATATAAAGAGATGTATTTTATCCCATTAAATTCCCATTGCGGTGTACATGAAACACACATCACTAGAGAGGAAAACACTAGTGATAAAAAGAGGGATTACCTCAAAATAATGTATTATATATATATATATATATATATATATATATATATATATCACAATCATTAATCCATTATATAACCTTATATCCCCTATAATATATCATTAAGTCTAAGTTAAACTCAATTTTATTACAATTTACACCAATGCAGACACATGGGATACTTCAATCCAACACAAGGAGACCACGAGTCTCTATGGTTCAACATAGTTCACCTACACACCATAATCCTAAAAATTATATGCCAAAGTCTTGGTTAGTTATGTCAACAATTAAAGTTTTTGTGGATGTTCAATACTTTTTAAGAAACCATGAAAGGTACCTCCCACGGTTCACACCCAATGGAGGAAGCACTGATAAAGAGCACATAATGTCTTATAAGACAACCTTGATATTTTTGAATGTTGAGAATGAAGATGTAGCCTATATTCTATTCTAATTTACCTTACAATATGTCACATATGATTGGTTTCTATAATTTCTAAAGAACTCCATTACTCTATGGGACTAGTTTAGGAACACTTTTTTTGCCAAATTTGGACAAGTCATCGAGACAAGTGTGTTATATAAAAATAATTCTATCATTAAAAGAGAAACAAAAAAATTAATCAATACTTGAATGAAATATTTCAAAAAATTATAGTTGAATAATCATGATATATAGAATGGATGTCTAGTTAGCACTTGAAATGTATAAGAATGAAATTAGATCCTTGGGTGGTTTTATTGTGAAGAGATCCCCTCATAGTGGACTTAAAACTAGAATATGTTGAAGCTATTAAGGTGGATTAAAAATTTAACCCACAAGGCTAAATTCTTACAACCATCCCAAACATTATCCTAAACCTATCATCCTTAAACTTGATTCCAAATGATAACCTAAACATCCTAATGTTGAATCTTATACCAATCATAAACAAAGTACCAATAAGGAAAGAAACACCAAATTATCACATGGGTTTCCTTGACCCAAATAATATCTAAATGGTAGCTTAAGTTCAAATTGAGGCACTAGTCCTTATTTTCAATAATGTCCAAAATATACCTTGATAGTCCACAAAAAGTGCTCCATATGTTATACAATAGATTGTCCAAAACCTTAATAATGAATTATTTTGTCTTTAGAGGCAAGTTGGGAATACTGGTGGATAAAATAATAACTAAATATTCTTTTACAAGACTTATAACCATCCATTCACCCATTATAACAACACCTTGAGCCTTTGTCAAAAAAAATCCTGAGATTAATATCTTATTTTATCATCCCCAATTGGTGCAAAGTGAAAAATATGACCTAGCTTAGAGAGATAGGTTTTATTGAGTTATATAATGAATTTTATATATTATAAAAGTAAATTTAAGGGTATGAGGTATTAATAAATCTTCATTATTTGACCAATTCACGTAGGGCCCCAAACATGTTTAGGTCCCAAAATACCACAATGGTATTAGAGACCTTTGACTTATAGAACTAGGAAGAGAATGAACTAGAATAAATTATGGATGAGATGTATCCCTTAAAAAATATTAAATAAATAATAATTCATTAAGTATTAAGGCCCAATAAAAACCATTTACAAAACCTACTCCTAACTATGGATCTCCAACCCCTGATTTGAAATAAATTAATGATCACCCACCCCAAAAAGGTGGTAATCATATGATTAATATGGAATCATTGATGAGTATTGGTATAAGTGGTTATAACATAGTATATGATATTAATAATATAAAAATGAATATTTCATTAAATTAGCTTTACCAAATCATAAAATAACATGACCAACTACTAAAAGCATTAATTAAGAAACCAACCCAAAATAAGTAGAAAGTGACACACACTAACATAGTAATGCAAAAGACCAAGTTTTGAAATCACTCTATTCCTCTTCATATTTAGGATATTTGGGAATAATATGAACAATTTATTGGTATATTAAATCACTTTAGATAATGTCATGATGACTTAAGTGTGTATAAAACTAGGTCGACTTTGATTAAATAAAAAAAAATCATCATTTAGTTAGAAAATTCAAAAGTTAAAGTATCAGGAAAGTTGTTGAGAATACACATGTAGATAAAATAAAAATAGAGGGTCTAATAGTTAATGGATATCTAATTAGTGTAAATTATATAATCATATGGGATGTTGTTGATGTTATATTAGTATAAAACTCTGAATGGTTATGTGGCCATAAACTTTCACACATGTGTATGCCTTGGAGAGGGGTTGCAAAATAAATACAAAAATAAAGAGAACCTAAGATGACACATATGATCACTAAGTATACTACCATAAATGAGAAAGTAAACATCATGTCATATTACATAATAATTTACATATTTTAAACACAACCCACAAGTAGAAAACATGACAAAAAATGTGATTCATCAAGATCATGGCCCCTTTATTTTGATGGGGTCATTCAAAATAATGTTAAAAATATAAGTGTATACACACAATATATTAGAATTTATAAATTAATGATGTTTTATCTCTTGAAATAACCTATTTAGTCACAATCTCTTTGAGTGCATTCCTTAAGTAGGTCATTGAGAAATGTGTGGGTACACCATTGGTGCTTCATAAGATTGTTGTTCTCTATACCATAACTTAAAACTAAAAACAAAAACCTCTCCTATACATTTCCCTAAGTTTTTCAACCTCCATTACACACTCCAATAAATTCACCAACTAAAAAAACCCTTAACTAAGACACAAACTCTTTTTGACTTTTACCGAATAAAGTCATCCTAGGCTGACCCTATACTTAAAATATATAAGCACATTATGAGATTAGATCAGCCTTGGTTGACCCAATCTAGGACCTAACTAATTTATTAATTAAATATATAAGGTTTACTGGGTTGACTCTATTAGATAAAACTTTGGAATATTTTATGGTTAGATCCATCTATATAAACACATCCTTTTGTAATTTTAAAGAGAGATAAGAGTTAATCATTCATTTGTACTTCTTTACAATTTACTCTTCCACCATTCTACTTGAGGAGTCATTTCTTAGGGTTTATACTTGGAGAAAAGAATATTATTTTGGGTAAAAGTATTTGATACTTAGGATAGGTCATATATATTAGAGATTGCCCATCCTAGAGATCCTTATAAACCATAACAACATATTAAAAAGAACCATTGGCCAAGGGAGAGATTGAGTCTCGATGGGTTCACCTTCAAGGTAAGTATATCTAACTCTTGCTCCTCTATTTTAGTATATATGAGTAGCATAATTAATGGATGTTGAATTTATTTCTATATCCATGCATAAGGGTAATATCTATATTAACTTAATTAGAATTATTTAATTTATGTTTATTACCCCCATTTTTTGCCACATGTTTTAGTGAGCACTAGGCTAGATTTTAATTTACTTTGTCATTTACTTGTGAATAAGAAAAAATAGTACCTATATAGGGTTATTATATGGTTTTTATTTACTAGAGTCTTTAGAAACCTCTATTTTGATATTGTTGTAATAAAGAGCCCCTTGGTTAGGTCTAGTGGATCCATATTGGTCATGACCTCAATTGTATAAATATACCAAAAAGTAAAAGGGATAGTGTGATTTATCTTGTTTGAGATAAGATTGATTTATATATTAGTTTCACTTTCCTTTGTATACATTCTAGTGAACATAATGTGAATCTAACCCTTGCATGTTTTCCTTCATGCCTTCATTTATTATCATCTATTATATAGTTTTATTTTTATGGTACTAGATCAAACCTATCGATATAGTCTAACATTATGTGCATAGGTTTAACACACAATCTCTATGATCATATATATATTTATTTAATTAGGTCATATTCAACAATAGTTAACTTGATCAATCATCTCGACTCAGTTCATTTTTTTAATTATAGGTTTTCATACTCAGTCAACCCAGTTGACTATCAAGATAAAAATCATCTCAACAACACAATATATTAATTATAACTTCAATATATTCAAACACTATCAGATTCATTCTTACCTTCTTACTTATTTATGTTCTTCATTTGCAACCCTATTTTTAATAATTTTTAGTGTATCAAATTATAACCCTATAGTGAACTAGGTCAACTAGATTGATGCAGTTATGTAGCTTG
Organism: Torreya grandis; assembly: GCA_037957365.1. Classification (NCBI taxonomy): domain Eukaryota; kingdom Viridiplantae; phylum Streptophyta; class Pinopsida; order Cupressales; family Taxaceae; genus Torreya; species Torreya grandis. The sequence goes on from JARHVA010001259.1 coordinate 2,706,064, forward strand.
ATTTCCTATCTAGAAGACTTAGTTGACCTATTCAACTATGTTCTTCTGGATATTTTTTCAATAGACAACATTGACTCTATTGATTCTATTATGTACTATTTGAATATAGGGTCACTTGAACTAACCCTATACTCTTCAAGAAAAGGAATTAACTTATTTTGTTAGTAATTAATTTAATTTTCATTTTTGTTGCTTGCTTACTTACACTAACACACATAATAAATAAAAGGTTTTTAATTTATTGATTTAGTCATACTATTTTTTATTTTTCACACACTTCCAAACCATATAACATCAAAAAGAATTAATACCTCTTTGGATTTCACCATCAAGGGGAAAGTTGACTTGGTTTTTTGGCTAAATATAAATATGTGGTTGATGGTATATATTGGCAAAGCATTGGACACCCTCATCACTATGGGATTATGAATTGAGGGGTAATCCCCCAATATCAATCCAATACCATCAGCAATATTGATCCCTTCTATCATAAAATACCTAAAACCATCCTTAGATTGATTTTATTTTTCCTTATTATATCCAACTCTCTATCACATTTATTTCAAAATTATTATAACTTAAAACATTTAGGAATGACCACTTATATTAACATTTCTATTATTACTACTTGCTCTCTAATAATTATATGTTGTATTATAAAACTTATATTAGCAAACATTAGTGCATGGTTTGTGTTGTGTGCCACAAGTCAATAAACTAGATTGATATAGTTGTTTATGTGTTTCTTTCAAGTATTATGCATAAAACACTAGATTATCTGTAATGATAATTGTTAACACCTTCTTTACCATTAAAACATAGTTGATTATGTCTACTATAATTTATCTTTATACAAGACACACTCATCTTGTCCAACCCAACATAGTTGAATAATCCAACTATTTCCTTTCCTCAATTTTTATATTGGTCTTCCCTCCAAACTCTATCGACCCAGTCGACTTTGTACCTCTTGGCTAATATTATTCAATATTTGGCCAACTTTTCTCCTATTTTCCATCTTTGCTTTCTGATCTTAGATTCTTATTTCAAGCATCATGAAATCCCCTATAAAAATATTTTGGATAACCTTAATCCATTTATATGATATATTGGAGTTCATTTCTTCCTACCATTTTTACACAAGAGGATTCTCATAATTGTAGCACTTTTTCTCATCCCTCATCTTTGGGCTATAATATGGTCCAAGTTACTCTAACTAATGGCATTGATGGATCAAATCTATTTTACACTTATTAAGATAATTATTTATTTAAATGACCTTATTAAACTATAGGGGTAATTAACACAATCTAAACCAACAACCTTATAATAGATATTTTAAATTCTAATAACCCACCTCCTATCAATCCAACATGTATTAAACCTCCCCCTAATACCAATGTAGGGAATTTCCCTCTTACCAATCCTGACAATCCACATTTAAACACTAATAAACCCAATCCGTTAGTTGACAACACTAAAATTCTTACATAAATAGTGCAATAAATGAAATCATGCAAACATCTAATACTTCTAAAATAATGTGAATGCAACATCATTTGTTAAACATGTCCAATCAAACTCCTATTCTCCTTCCATAAAATAACCAAAATTTCATCCATCCACCTCTTAAATATGTTGTGGGAAATATCATTCCCTAACCCATTATTCAGAATAAGATGCTCCAAAATATTTAAAATGAACCTTTATCACCCTTCATTATTTACATGGATATTATAAATATCTCTCCAAATATTAAATATGATGGTACTGAAGACCCTGCATCTTTCCTTAAAGCATTTGATAATATCTATAAAGAATGGATTCAAACTAATACCTTTGCCACTACCAAAATTTTAGTCAAAAAATTCACAGGTGGTGTATTATAATGGTATAATAAATTCTCCCAACATTCTATATAATAATTTGAGGATCTAGTCAATTCTTTAGTTAAATAATTTCAGCACAATGATCTTCCTAAAAATTATATTAGCCATTTCATTATTATAAATAATCCCATTTAGAATTAGCTCATGATTTCATTAAATATTATAAATATTTGGCTCATAAATATAATCACAACATGAATAATGATAACTTATTCAAATTTTCATAACTGCATTAACACCTTCCCTTCAATACAAGGATCAAACTTTTTCCCCTGAAACTCTAAATGATGATATTGATCAATCTAAAAGATAAGACTTTCTTATGAAATATTTTGAGCCCAAAATTAAAACCATCAAGGGATCTTTCAAATACTCCACTAATTCAATCATTGGTAATCCTCTTCAAACAAAATTAGGAGTAGCCAAAATGGATAATACCTAAGCTTCCCATATACCCCTAACTGTTTAACAAATGAAACATCTTTTACCACCTTCTAAACCATTTAGTTACACTAATAATCCACCTACATGGTATGATCCTAACATTTTTTTAGTTTCATGCCTATTTTGGTGATTCCCATGAAACATGTCATGGGCTTACCAAATTTGTTATTTCTTTTATGTTAGGAGATACATTAAATCATGATGTTATGATCAAAATATGTCATCATGATTATGTTAATGCCTCTTAAAATAATTAATATCCAAGCCTTATTCCTCTAACAATCCAAAAACCTTTTCTACCTCTAACCCATAACATTCAAACAAGGATATTTATGTAATTGATGCTAACTATGACCAATATTATACCAATTATCAATATGTGAATGTAGCTAAAGTCAATTATAATCATAAACACACCCTCAAAGATCTCATCACTGAGCTAAATAAACCATCACTCGAATAAAAAATTCTCAAAGATACCACTACCACTAACATACCTTATGGTATGAATGAGGAAACACTTCCATAATCTGAACCTCAAACTAATTCTCTTCCTACTAAAAACAACTTACACTCCAAGCCTCATGTTATTTCTTCATAATTTAAATCACATTTGTATTTCTTAAAGGAACTCAGCTCTATGCCTTGTAAAATACCCCTCATGGAGTTATTTTATACTTCTTCATATCACCATAAATTCTTAATTCAACAATTATGAGATGTTGAAAAAACTATTTCCCTTGAATTAGTACAACCTCTTCAAGATCCTACACCAATATAATTACACACTATTGAAACTATTTGGCCTTTGTAAAAACATTCCATAAAATTCCTTGAAGAATAAATGATCAATGATGAAATTCCATTTTATGCTAATGACCCACCTCTTTTCATTAAAATCAAAATTAATACCACCCTTATTCAAAAATTTCTTTGTAGATGAAGGGTTGGGAATTATAATTACATCCCTTTGGTTAATTCAACAAATTGTGTATAACAAAGATCACCTTAAGAAAACTCATCTCACATGTCATGGATTTGACAAGATGAATAAAAAACCAATTGGTTGTATTTGGATCTCCCTCACTATTAGACCCAATACCATACGTACCAAAATCATGGTTCTTGATTTACCATTATCCTATAGTATATTCTTAGGTCACAAATAGACACATAACATGAGGATTATTTCCTTATTAGGTAGTCAATGCATCAAATTTATCCATAATGGAAAAAATTATAAACATGAGGTTGATCCTAATCCATGTATTAGTCATCTACCCAACCCTAAATCTCAGTATCAAATTCTAACCATTCCATGAATTAATAGTGTACCTATACCTAAATTCAATAACATGAATCCAAATTTATAGGTCATTATTGCCAATTATAATGATGATGATCCAAATGACTTGAAAAAAACTTGAAATATTAATAATTTACCTCATATTTTGGAGTGGCTTCCTCCTTATTTTTTACCACATAATCATACCATATCTCTCATCAATGAGATCACTAAAATTTCTCCTCCATGTAATGCACATGAAGTTTTTTTCATATAAGATGACTTCATGTGTAATTGATATAGATTTGATAAGTTATTTTAATACCCTTTAATCATGTCACCTCACAAATTTAGTGATCTAGGTGTGTCTCATTCTAATGCTCCTCTAGAGACATATGCTTGCACTATCTCTCACACCTATGATGACAACTATATCATGGCTCAATCTCAATCCCAAGACTTGGACATCTAACACTATCAATAAATCTTAGCCAAAATAATTTTTTTCAATTACAATGTCCATATCATTTCAATTGATAGTGATTTATAACCTTAAGGTCATGTCTATCTAATTAATCCTTCAATTATCGATACCCATTAGGTTGTTAAACAAATATTATATCCAAAAAAATTGGAAATTATAGAACCTTCTATATCACCAATAACTCTACCAACTCTTCTTTATTATGACAATTCTATTGGTACCATTGAGACTAGCCCCCTCATTGTAGTTGAATCTCCATACACAACATAACCAAATACACCTATTATCAATCTGATTGACTCCAATCAACCTCAACCAATAATTCCACCTATAATTGAAATTACCCTTGATGTTAAGGTGAAAAATGTATGATAGATACATTCTAAATATGATGTTTATCATCAAATGGAAACCACACTTGCGAAAGATTTTTCTTCTTTTACCATTGATCTAATTTCAAGAGATTAAAACTCTATCAATGATTATATTATTTCTTCATCATATCTATTTCATCCTCACCAAGTACTTAATGATTCCCAATTTATTATCCAAATAATAAAATCACCTTATTCTATCCAACCACATGATTCAATCATTTGTCATATAGAGGTGGTCACTATTAGATAAAGCCCATGGTACAAAAACATCATTTAATTCCTTGAATTTAAAACCTATCCTCCAAACATGGATTATCATGAAAATATCATAATATGTAAACAATCCTTTAAATATGTCTTTTGATATAGTAAAATTTATTTTTGAATTATAGAAGGTACCCTAATCTATTGTGAGATACAAGAAGAGGGTTTTCCTCTCCTTGAATAAGGACATGGGGTAATTTGTGTTGGTCACTATGGGGTAACACACAAATGATTATGTATGGGATAATTTTGGCCTAATTTATAAAAAGATGCTATTAATTTTGCCAAAAAGTGTAATCTTTTCTAACTTCATGATGATCTCATCCATTCACCATTAGTTGAGATCTAAACCATGGAGTATTCTTGTTCATTATCCATGTGGGGATTAGATCTCATTGGTAGATTACCTTGGTCACAATATGGTCATGCTTTTATCATTACTGCTACTAAATATTTTACTAAATGCGTAGAATGCATGCCACTTATCAGTGTCATAAGAATCACTATTTTTAAATTTATCTTTAACCAAATAATTTGTCACTTTAGATTTCCCCATACTATCATTTCTTATAATGGTGGTAATTTCAAAAATAAGGACATGATATAGTTATGTGCTAAATTTAAAATTTCCCACAAAATTTCCACACCTTACCATCAACAATGTAATGGCCAAACTGAGGCCACTAATAAAATTATCAAAAAAAATACTAAAAAATACCATCCAAAAAATCCATATTGATTGGAATCTTCACTTATATCCTACACTTTGAGCCTATAATACTAGCATACATACTACCATTGGGATAACACCATTTTTTCTATTATATAGTTATGAGTTTGTCTTACCATTAGGATTCAAAATCTCATATTTACATATATATATTCATGGTACCATTCCTAATGAATATTTATATGAATCTCACCTTCATACCCTAGACCTTATTGATGAACACTATCTAACCACTCTTCAGCATAATCATCAATACAAGGCTCACATTTCCAAATAACATAATAAAAAGGTTAAAGTTTACAATTTTAAAATTGGTGATCTAATCCTTAAATAAGACTACACCCATGATAAATAAGATAAATATTCCCAAAAATTGTGGGCCCCATATTTAGTGAAAGATATTCTTGGTCCTAGTAGCTATCACCTATAGACTAATGAAGGCCATGTTTTCAAAGAACCCACTAATGCATAATTTTTGAAGAAATATTTTGCTTAAATATTTCCCTCCTTATCATACTTATATATAATGTCCTATTGACACTTATTGTAATAATTCTCCAAGGATGTCACACTTTACAATAGTCTTTTTTAAACACAAACCTCAATCCCTTCCTTTGGTCCTTTGGTTTCTTTAATTTGTGAGTTTCACTTTAATACCATAGATATGACTTGGTTTTCTAAATGAATACCTTTTTCTTTCATACATTGATTTTTCATATAATTTTGTTATTTTTCTAGTTTTTCACCCACTTGGGTTTCTCTTTTGTGAGTTTTAGTGTAAGACCATGGATAGGATTAGACTTGCTTCACAAATACCATTTTTGCCATTTTCACCCACTTGGGTTTCTTTTTTATGAGTTACAATGTAAGACCATGTATAAGACCAGGATCTTATAAAAAATATCATTTTTATCATTTTACACCCACATGGGTTTCTCTTTTATGAGTTTTAGTGTAAGACCATGGATAGGACTAAGCCCTTCTCATAAAATCTACATATTATTGCAAACATTTTTATTAAACCCAGTGTTATTTTTATAAAATGATTATAAATGGTTACAAGTTTATGATCCCATATTCTCAACCTCAATTTTTATTTCTTTTGTAGATAAAAATTTCATAAAAAAAAATTTAGTATGTTTCCCTATAATTACATACATTCTTATGATAAGGAATCATACTTACCTATCACTATACCCCTTTTTCACATTTACACATTTTTTTGTGATTTGAAATACTTCAAATTGTTTCATGTTCATTTTCATGTTGATCTCCCTTCCTTTCATTCCAATATTGGATAAAATAAGGTCAAATTCAAGCTAACACTTTTATTTTATAGGAATAAACAAGACTCATAGACACCATTCTCTCTAAGTCCTCTTTCTTAGCTACCAAATACTAATTTTTCAAATGATTGTCATCTTTATCACCTATGTTTGGTTATCTAAATCCATAAATAGGAGGAATAGAAAAATCCATCCAAAGTTAAAATCTAAATAATTTAAAACAAAATACATTGATTAAAAGGAAATATAAAAATTAAAAAGTTAACATCACACCAAAATACATGATTCATATCACATCTCCTATCTCCAATCAAAGCTCAAACTCCATAGTTGGCCTCATCATAGAGTCAAGGTCCATTGGGGTGTAGTAATCATGTAGATTATGATAGCAGAATTTAAAATAATTGATAGTGATACTTTTGTATAGAAGTACCCAATATTTTCAGTATGTTGAGGCTCTATAAGGGGTCCTAAGGAATGGGAAACATGTTGTGGGAAGGTAGGTCCATTTTAAATTTCATGCATAAATTATTCATGGGATGATATTCATACTTCATTTGATAACCCAATATTTGTGTGGTTAGGAGAATTTATTTAGAGTCCTTACTATCAAAAGTCCTCTTGTCTTAACAAACCTAATTTTATTGTCTTGACTTTGATAAATAGTTTCTCTACATTGATTTTTCCTTCATTTCCCCCTTCACCCATTTTATTCCCCCCATTGAAATGAAAGTTTGATTCTAAATTGGTTTCCCCACTTATGTATTCCCTCCTCTTAACATCTTAAATCATGTTATCACTACTTTGTTATAGTTTTATCTATATTTAGAACAAAATAATATGCTTGAGTGACTATGGATTATTTTATTTACACCATTAATTTACATTTATAGAATTTCCTTGGTTTTATTTGAATGTTTTATTATCATTCCTTATCTCAAACAACTACGTCCATTTTTATATTTTTGTACTTTTTTTTTGGACAATTGTGTCTAATTATATATTTTAGTACTTCTTTTTATTGTTGAGTGAGTTTGATTGCTACTTCTTAGTCACCAATGTTTTTTTCCTTTGCATGTGATTTTTCCATTGATGATTGAGTAAAGATTATTACCACTCACTCATCAATGTTCTTTCACCATTTATTTCCCATCTTTGTTTAAGTAAAGATTGTTATTGCTTTCACATTGATGTTAGACTTTCATTTTAAATTTATCCTTATTTTTATTTTGTTTGTTTACTTTTCTTACTTAAATTATAATTTTTGGATTTTTCAATCATCTAGTAGCCTTGAATTTTTTACTACCCAATTTACTTTAAATTTTGGCTTGGTCATTTAGTCCTAATTTAGAATTTATCACCCTAGCTTACTGAATTCCCAAGTACATCATGCCTACACATTTTAATTATCTTGGTTTTTTTGTGTTTATTTATTTTTGATCTATAGTTTTATATCCTTGGGTTTGTCCAAAGAAGTCTATGTGCCCTCCATGATAAAAAAATATAAACACATTAGACAACCATTCAATGGTAAAGGAAAGTCAAGGTATGCATATATTAATTTCATTTAAATTATTTCCTTTCAACCATTTACTTTAAATTATTTTATGCTTTAAAATATTACAATTTACTTAGCTCGGTGTTGTGTGTTTCTATGTTATTATCTCAAAGAACCATCTCATGTTGTAATTGTGTGACATGTGATGAGCTTTGAGTGAGGCATATGTATACACATAATATTTTTAAAATTTATAAATTACTGATGCTTTCTCTCTTGTAGGAAGTTGTTAAGTCTCAATCTCTCTAAGTTTATTCCTTAAAGGGTGAACTAGGAAAGGGGTGGGTAGACCATTGGTGCTTTTCAAGATTTTTATTCCCTATAACACCGTTTGAAACCAAAATAAACATATCGTATACATATATCTAAGTTTTGACACCTCCCTTACACACTCTTTCAATTAATTCACCACCTCAAATATCCCCTACCTAATCTAAAACCTCTTTTTGAATTTTACCAAATAAATTTAGCCTGGGTCAACCCTATACTTAAAATATATAAGCACATTATGGGATTAGGTCAGCCTCAAAGAACCTAGTCTAGGACCTAACTTCTTTATTAATTAAAGATATAAGGTTTATTAGGTTGACTCTATCATATAAAAAATTACAAGAGTATAGGGATAGATTCATCTATATAAACACATTATTTTTGTTATTTTAGAGAGAGATAAAAGTTAATCATTCATTTACACTTTTTTACAATTTTCTCTTCCACCATTCTACTTGAGGATCCATTTCTTAGGGTTTACACTTAGGAGAATAATTTTATCTTCTGGAAAAATCTTGGATGCTTAGGATAAGTCATATAGCCTATAGTTGGCCTATTTTATTAATCCTTACAAACCACAACAACCTATTGTAAATCACCATTGGCTAAAGGAGAGATAGAGTCTCAGTAGGTTCATCTTCAAGGTAAGTATCTTTTAGCTCGTAATTTTATATTTTAGTAGATATAAGTAGCATAAGTAATGTATTTTCAATGTATTTGTCTCTCCATGAATTATGATTATATCTATATTAACTTAATTAGAATTTTTCTATGCATGTTTAATTTTATGTTTATTAGGCCCATTTTTTTCACATGCTTTATTGAGCACTATGTTATATTTTATTTTACTTTATCATTTACTTGTGAATAATAAAACTTAGGACCTATCTAGGGTTATTGTATGGTGTTTATTTAATAGAGGATTTGGAACCCTCTAGTGATATTGTTGTAGTAAAGGACCCCCCCAGCTAAGTTTAACAGATCTATATTGGTCATCACCTATATTATCTAAATGTATGAACAAGTGGAAGGGATAGTGTGATTTATCTTCTCCAAGATAGGATTTATGTGTAGATCAAATTCAATTTCCATTTTACACACTAAGATTGTATTAATTTATACACAAGGAAATAAATACATAAAAATGTATAGGTTATAGTTCCCATGCACAAAAAACTTTACCAAATATGAAGCATTAAGAATAGGCTTATAGTTTGCTCTACACCAAAAAGTCAAGTAGTTAAAAGTATTAGGGGATTTAGAGTTGGTGATTAATCAAAATAGAAGTAAGTTCTAGAGCAAGATCTCTTACCTTAAAATTAAAAACATAGGGCATGGTATTTTATTAAGATGTTTTATGTTTTTAATATTACCTATATTTGTCATAATAATAATCAAATCACAAATTTAATAGCCATGGTGACTAAAAATATAGACCTTCTAGTTGATTTTAAGATTTAATAGCTCTCATTCAAGTTAGTGCATTATGCCACCTTATCCCTAAGTTGCTGACAATGTCAAAAATTTAAGTCTTTGATGATGATTGGTATATGTTAGAAATAATAAACAACTCTAGTGTATTTGATGTATATATCATATATGGGAAGGATAGATATGAACACATTAGTATTTAATATGGTAGTGACAGAATTGTGATTTTAGGGAGAATCAAATTCCAAATGGTATGATTTTATTGGAAAGGGTCCTTAACCTATATAAGTTGGTTGAAAGTCCTAAGTGACTATAATTTTTAGGTCACTAATTTAATGCCATAAACATAGGATCAATCAATGAGCCTCCAAATTTCAATGTCTACCATGGTGGTACCAAATTTGATATGAAATAGCTAAAATGATTACTCTTATAGCACAATAATGTGATTTATTAAATCTATGATGACTTAGAGGTCTTTGATCCAAATGTCATAACACACAACATCCTAATCAAACAAGGAAAAAATCCCTTGAGGTAGAGGAAACAAACTTGAATCCCATACTAGAACATCTTATCCATAAATAAGTTTATAAATCAATCTAAACTAGGATTATTTTCCTAGTTTGCTACTCTACTTGGGTGGCCAATTATATATTTTAAAACTAAATATTTATAGCATCTCAATATTATATATTTGATAAATATCAATCAAGCTCTACCCTTTAGTTATATACCTCCTTACTACTAAAAGTCTTAAATTATCCATCTCATTGTGACTAAATGATTATCTCTTAGTCAAATACATATCATTCTGATGATCCAAGTCTCTTTTACTACACATAAATCTTCAAACTTGATAAATGCTATTCACTATTAGTTTCAAATCCATACATGTTTTACAATTTTATAGACACTACCAACCATGGAGGGACACTACCACCAATGTTAATGTCTAGATTATTATGTGGTGTCCAATTTAAAAAATTCGTCTAAATTAAAAATTATTTGAAACCTATAGATCAGCCTATTTGTCTTATTAAACCCTACCATGAGATATTTTCAAAAGGTGTAGTATAAATACAAGTCTAAACTTTATCATTCCTCATATAATAAATAAAAATTAAAAATCCTACTAAAGATAAATAAATCAAATTTCAAAGAACTTTATTATTACATATTCACCCATATTTCCATATCAAGTATAAGAGAATTCATTTATAGGTATGAAGCATTCAAAGAGCAACCCATGAGTGATATTTTCCAAATTACAAAGTAGATCATTGCATGCATCATCACATAGTATATGTCACCCTTGTGTATACACATTCCCACATATAGGGGAAAAATATATATGTCTAAGGCAATGCCCATTTAAATAGGGGTATTTGGGTTAGTTTGACATCATGAACACACTAACCCATTTTTAGAAAACTCATTCCAAGGGTGAGGATCCAAGGTTTTGATCAATCAATAAAGATTAAAAAAAATGTATCCTAGATATAAATAAACCAAAAAAATGTGACAAAACCCTAGAATAATGAAATTGGTTACATCTTTATCCATTAATTATTTTGTATTGGAATCTTTTATCACATTTAGACACTAACATCAAAAGTAGTGTTTATGGCCATAAAAGTAAAATTTATAGAATTAGATGACTCTTATAAATATTTGATTATGAATATTTTACACATATTTCCAATAAATATCTTCCTACACACATTAAACCATATAATTACCATTATTTCTTATTTATCACAATATCTTTCAATAGTTATTATTTACTATTTTTAGCAATCTCATTTGTATAAATTCAGAATATTTTTATCTGAGTTTTCTATTAATTGGCCTATAGATTATTTTATCACCCTCATGCTTAAAATAATTTTTTTATTCACTATATATCCCACTTATAAAAATTTAGGGTTAAACATTTGATGAACTTGACATTTTTAGTACATCTCAATATATAAGGAGAAAGGGATACCTATTTCCTCTTTTTTTAGGATTTTGCATATTTGTTGTATCATATGAAAAATATTTCTTATATTTCTAAAAAACCCAAACAATCTCCTATAATTTATACATTATTATTATGCAAAACTCTTCCTATTTTTTATTTGAGGGTTTTAACTTTCTATTATTTTTAATTACTACATTTATTTTTTACATATATAATTTTTATGTGGGCATAGTATAGGTGACTTTTTCCCCTTATTTTCATATCATTCATGTTATTTATCTTGGGGGTGTTTAAAAAATTTAAAATGGGATAAAAGAAATCTCTTACTCTTAACCCTACTGAGGGTTATAGCTCCCATCCTTCTAACCAGATCTAAGATATCAATTTTCCAAGGGGTAAGGTGATCCAGCATATAGTTTTAAATGAGGGTAATCAATATATCCTTCCTAGAATCCATCCACCTCCCACATATCCTATAGATGGTGTGTGTGTATATATATTCAATTTGAAGTACTTATGGTTTGTCTTTATGAATCCCTAAGATATCAAGTCATCATTATGAGAAAGATAATATAAGAGTAAAAAAAGAGATTACATACCTAGAAAATATAAAATATGTTAATGTTAATCATGTTTTTACATATTCATCTAAAAATGTTTTGCCTAAAAAGGTTTCATATCCAAATGAAATTATAAAACATAATACATCTAAGATAATTGATTCACATATTATACCAAAGGCTACTAAGAGTCTAATTGAAGTACTAAGAGAAAATTTTAAAACAAAGTGATATAAATACTTCCTCTACAACCTTTAAGGAGATATAAATATTATCGTGTATATAATATAATTCATGGAAATCATATAGATTGTTATTTTGCATTAAATAATAAAATTAAAAGTCTCAAAGATAGTGGTGATACTATCATCGATACATCCATCAATAAAACCACTCACATTATTAGTTCGTCTCCTAAAGAAAAAGTGAACAAAAAACAAGTATGGGTACTAAAGGGTAATTCAAAATAAACACAATTGAAAATGAAAAAGTTAGAGTAATAATAGAATCAAAATCATAATTAGAGAAAGATATGTTACAAAAAGATCAAGAAGTCAAATCAAACATTACATCTTTTCCCACTATTTAAGAAAAGATACATGACTCTTATCTAATCCATAATTAGATGAAACAATTTGACAATAATGAACATACTCAATAAAATCAAACTTTCAAGAACTAGACTCTAATCTATGGTTTAGTGAGTTTTTCATAAATATATTATTAATATGGTATATCACAACTTCATAATAAACTAAGAAGTTACATATTTACTATACTAATAATTCATATATGATTATGATTATAATAACACAAAATATTAGTATGATCTTAATGATACTAATTATGCAACTTATGAATATGACACACATGATATTAGGCTTCCATAGAAGCATCCCCTTGATGAGATTCTTTGATTTTAGTAACAATTTTCCATTATACATAGATCTTTTGTTAATCATAATATTATGATATAAATTAAAATATTACAAAAATACAAAAAAATCAATTATACTAAAAAATAAAAAAACATTCATATAATTTAAAAATATAAAATATTGAGCATTACTAAAATTTTTTATCTCTTTTAAATATAAATTGTTTTCTTGATGTTAGTAGGTAACATATCATTTCATTCTTATATACAGATATGTGTCATGCATCTTTGAGTATGATACATGAATACCTAGACACACAATCTATGCACCTATAGATGTTTAACCTCTCATCTATCCACATCATATAATACATTGGGGGAAACTATTTCTTTTATCATGAATGATACAAGTTACATATACTTTATGTAGGGTTTTTAGTGATGAATCTTTGTTAATTCACTAATATTCCATTTTTTGAAATTTGGATTTGGAAATTTTTTTGAACCAGTAAAGAGCATTGGGTCACCAAAAAAAATGGATTGTAAATGAGATTTAGAGGATGGCTCACATACCATTGATAACCAATTCCATATTTATAAATATAAATTACCATATCATCAAAGGACATTTTGATATATTTCACCAACATATATTATACACTGTATATCTAATATATTCAACTCTAAATCCAAAAATTGACATAGTTCTAACATGCATGCATGCTACCACACACTGAAGATGATGAGCATAAGGAATAGATGACATCTACATGTTAAAGTTTGTTAAAATAAATTATAGATTATTACCAAGGGACAAGGATGGTTCCTACAAGATCTAGATGCTAACCATAAGGCCTAGAAAGTGACTAAAAGGATGGGACAATGTCCACAACCTCTAGATAGTGTCCAATAGAGCTAGATGGTAACTATAAGGCTTAGACGACATCCATATAGGCTAGATGACATCCACCAAGATCAAATGAAAACCAAAGGAGGTGTATGTAATACACAAGGTATGAATGACATATAAGGAGTCTAGATGGTGATCAGGTAGACATGATATTGACTACATAGGTTGGACAACATCCACTAGGACTAGATAGTGACCAGAGGGGATGGATGGTGTCCATAAAGGCTAGATGATATCTATATAGTTTAGATAGTGACCAAGTAGATAAGACATTACTTACATAGGTTTTATGACATCCATTAGGACTAGACAATGATTAAAGGGTTTGGATAGTGTCCATAGAGGTTGGATGATGTCCATAGGGTTTAGATAGTGACTAATTAGGCTGGACATCATCCAAATGGTTTAGATGATGGATAGAGGGGATATATAATATTTGTAAGGTCTAGGTAGCACTTGTATGATGATGAATATTGGTACTTAGTGGTGACTATAAACTCTAGATAATGACTATAAGGAAAGGACACCCTATTAAACATAGCTTAAGTAGTAGGTCACAACTTATCTTAAAAAAATGTTGTGTGCAATAGATTTTTGGTGATAATGGTTAGACATCAGGATAATTATCAATGAAAAAGAACATATTATCTTATTTTGGGTATCCAAAAAAAAACCCAAGAAAATTCACTCTAAACCCACTCAAAATATAGGTACTAAATGATTTACCAATTTTTTCATTAGTTTAGTAATTATTATTTTACATTTTAAAGATAATAACAAAACCTCTATGCATGAAGATCCCTCCATTGATAGCGGTTTTCCAAATGAAATATTTAATCATAATATCATTTCACCATTTGAATATATTATTGATGATGACATGCCACCATTTGAAGACATACCTAAATATGGCATGGCTCTAGCAAAGGGAAAATTAGATGATATGATATGAACATTAAAAGAAATTTCTAGATATCATAAAATAAAAACTCATGTTTTGAATACAAATCCAAAATTTATACCAAGTAAGAGGAGACTTGAGGACATTACATATGATGATATCCTTCTAGTAGAATACATTTATACTCAATAGACACAAACTTCTACTAATAAAGGTACTTAAAAATATGTGTAAAGAAAGTGAAGAAGATGGAAAATTGGAAGGTATTTTAAGTTGAATTGGCAAAAAAAAATTCCTTTCATTAAACTAATAGAGATAGTAAATAGTAATGATACGCCAACTAAATGTAAATGTAAAATATGTACTTGTAAATTAGGAAAGGACCTCGAAATGCAACTTAAGCTAGACATAATTGAGAAACATTATGGCAAAGTTTGTGGTTAGGTAGAACAAGATGAAAAAATTAAAAAAACACATAGATGGAAAGATGCCAATGAATGAATGTTAGATACATAATAGAGTATGAAAAAAATTAGATACATATGAAACACATAGTTGAGAAAGGAGGAAAAATTATAGCTTAAATAGGAAAACTTATTCAATCTAATCAACATGCCAAAAATATATAGTTCTTAATGATCTACCACATTCTTAAAAAAGGTAAACCTATATATGATTTTTTAGATTATATGAATCTATTTAAAGATAATGGAGTTTATAACATTCCAAAATCATATTGGTCAGATGGCAGTGCTTGGGACATGGAAAAATGGCTTGAAATGATTGACAAGGACAATTTGAAATAGAAATTTCAACGTGCAAACTTTATCTCACTATCCATTGATGAGGTCACAATAGTTGATAAAACATCATGGGTTTTTATTCATGTTTAAAATTTTGATAACAATTCAAGGCAACCTAATTTATTATCTATACATAAAATGGTTTAAAATTATAATGCCAAAAACCTTTTCAAGTTAGTTATTTCTAATTTGAGGGATATTACTAGGATAAATGATTATGCTATAACTAGGAAGTTCATATGTGTTAGCATTGATGGTGCTGAGTAATGTAGGAAAAAATAAATGGTTTGTGTGTTTGACTACAAATAATAGTCTCCCCATTTATGATTTCAATTCATTACATGGCCCACAAAATGAATCTTGCATATAAAATTTTAAGCACATTTCAAAATGTCTCGAAAGTGGAATAACTTATCTGTGATTTGCACACTTATATGTCAAGTAGTCCAAAAATAATTTTAGAATTTCATAAATTTTCAATTGGGGTTACTGATGGAAAAAATATTCTAAAATATATTTATAAAATATGGATTTCCATGTATGAGACTGTGTGTAATTTTTTTGAAGAATTTCCATCAGTAGCAAGTTCTATGTTTAAACACTGAATGGAAGTCGACAAGGAAAAATATTTATTATACCATTTAATAGATTTGGAAATGATTTTAAAACTATATGGTATTTTACTAATGTTTAATGAAATAAATTTTTGGATGAAAAATTTTCAAGAAATATCCATATATATTGTAGACATCATACATTTGAGAAAATGAGTTTGTCAATCTCTTGATGTATTACACTCTAGGAAAAATAGTTTCAAGCTACCTATTTTCACTAGTTGTAAAAATTTAATAGATAATAAGGATCCAAAAAATCTATTTTAAGTTCAATATTAAGGATTGTATTTATAACTTATTTAATGTAAATGAAATACCACTACACACATTCCAAAAATAAGTTAATATAGTAGGATAAAAAATTGAAGAAGCCCCTATAACATGTATTATTTACTAAACTATTATATCTAAAATATGGATAAAATTGAGGAAGATAAAGGAGAAATTATATAATTTAGAAAACATTTTAAAAGGGATGAGTTGCTTGAAACCATGGCAATGATGAATCCCATATTTTGGAGAGTTGATGATGGTGAAGAACGAATCAATAATTTATTTCTTAGATACATGGGAACTCTCATTAAATATTTTTCTCAGTCTGTAGATATCAATGGAGTTAAAATTTAAGGTAGTTTGAGAAAAAAATATTTTAACATAGACAACCCATTTTAGACTCACAATGATTAATTGAAGTGTCTAAATGAACCAACTAAAAATGGTGCTATTACAAAAATATGAAAAAATTGTATCCCAGTATCATCCTATAGGAAAATATTAGTGAATTTTTTTGATTGTATGAACTCTAATAAATAATGTTTCTATGATATGTGGAAGATGAAAGAGTCTTTAGTACATTATCTTTTGTTAAATCAAAACTTATTAATGGATTGGACATAAATCTAGAGACATGTTTGAGATTGTATGTTTTGCACTATCCAGTGGATGCATTTCCTTATGATAGAGCACTTGAAATTTGGAATTCACTCAGTCAAAGAAGAGAAGTCACTAATATAATAAATGATAGAGCTAATACAAATATTGCGACTGTATATGTGTCATATACAATACATAAACATGACAATTATGAAGAATAGGCTACTAAAAAATTGTTTCAGCTACCTAAATTTTAGTATGTATGTTTCAACTTTCAATTAAATTTTATATTATCCTTAATATGTCATAAAATTTAAAAA
Source organism: Torreya grandis (assembly GCA_037957365.1). NCBI lineage: Eukaryota > Viridiplantae > Streptophyta > Pinopsida > Cupressales > Taxaceae > Torreya > Torreya grandis. The sequence continues at coordinate 2,723,906 of JARHVA010001259.1, forward strand.
AAAACATACTAGTGTAGGTAGTACCAAAAATCAACGAAACATTAGTATTATGTAATTTATAAGATTGCATAAATTACATTATTATATTATTTTAAAATACTTTTAAGTTATATAACAATTTTTCAAACTTCAAACTTTGTTAAAAAATATATTTAGGTTATATGTATGGAAAATATTTATTTTACACTTTATTTTTTATATGAAGTGATTGTTTCACATGGTTATGCATATTATACAACAATTAAGTATGCTCCTATAACTGTACATCTTAAGTAGTAGATTTTTAATATAATAAAAAACTCGTCATGGATAAAATTCACTGAATAAAATACAAAAATAAACTTATATTTAAACTTGTAAGTTTAATTAACAACATAAATTATTCAGTGCCAATATAATACATATACAAAAAATTAAAATTAGCTATCCATAGTTTAAATGATTTGGATATCCCATTTGTATTAAAGAGAGAGATACAATTGAAAATCAAACATTTTTAACATGTAGTAAGGAGACACCATTCAATATGGGGAATTTTAGTTTGTTGTTGAGAAGTGGATGATGTTGCCTCAACTTCCCCCTTCCTTGAAGCATATTCTAGGACACCTCCTTGAACACCTTAGTATCAACATTTATATTTGTATTTTGTGTCCTTTCTTCATGTATTACATCTCATGTCAATAATATAGAGGAATCCACATCTGGTTTCTCCTTAAAAATAATTATTAGATACATGTTGTGTTCTTTGATGATCCTCATGAGTATATTATTACTTTTGTTTACAAGATAGATTTATCCTTCCATGTAATTACACATTTAAGATTTTATGCACTTTTTATAGATGGATATTAAGTACTTATGTTTCATTATTTAGGTTGTCATATTTTGACTAAAATTTTAAGAAGAAAGTGGGTCAAAAAATATATGATTAAATTTTGTAAAAAAACTTGTTGCCTACCACAAGTTTATCTCTTTACATTGGCAAGGTAGCAAAGTTTTTAATCTCTTGCCCATTTTTTAAGTATGAATGTGCCTCTACATTAAAATTTTCTAATTTGTTTATCATAACATCTAAAACATTATCATTATAGGGAT